>NW_019280761.1:7639-73208 GCF_000648695.1 Onthophagus taurus | reverse complement strand
AGCAACGCGATATTCATTCCATTCGTTACACATATAGTCAATTTTTGCTTGAAGAACTCAGTATTTCCATCGTGTTGGAAAACGGCACTAGTGACACCATTGCCAAAGAAGACATTGCCCAAGACATATAATGAATTGAGACCAATTAGTATTTTGCCGGCAATATCAAAGGTAATTGAAAAAATAATGCATTTCCAAATAAGTTTATTCTTGAACAAGTATGGTATCCTGCCACATACACAATCTGGCTTCCGAAAGCATTACAGTTGCGAGACGACGCTGATGCATATTGTGGATGATTGTTTAAGAGCATGTGATAAAAACTATCTGACTGCATTAGTAACTTTGGATTATTCCAAGGCATTTGACAGAGTAAATCATAAAATTTTAGTATCGTTATTACACTATATCGAGCTACTTGAATGATAGGTGTCAAATTGAACAATGTATTGTCCACACCAAAACAACTTCAAGCCGAAGTTCCACAAGGTTCAATACTGGGGCCTCTTTTATATTGTATATATACCTGTGATTTTCTTAGAACATTATCAAACTCCGAGGTGCACTTCTACGCAGATGACTCGCAAATTTATTTATCGTTTCCTCCTGATAATATAACCTCGGCTAGGTTAACGCTTGAGAGTGATATATGTAGTTTGATTGACATATCCACAGAACATTGCGTGAGTATAAACCCAGACAAGTCTGTGGTGATGCTCTTTGGGTGATAAAAAACACGTATGAAGTATGCTAGCTCTTTCTTCGTAAATATTAACAAGAAACCAATAAAGGTCAGTGACACGTGTCGCAACTTGGGTTTAATGCTTGATAGCGATTTAAGATTCTGTGAACATATTACTAGTAAAGTTGGGAAATCGTTTGCTGCTCTGAAAATGATATATGCTAGTAGATATTTGTTGACGACATCAAATAAGATAAGATTATGCGACAGTTTAATACTTAGTAATTTTGATTATGGTAGTGCTGTATATGGTCCTTGTCTTGATACTGATACGGCATGTCGAATACAGCGTGTACAAAATTCCTGTTTACGAATGATTTATAAACTTAGACGACGAGAACATGTTTCTCATATGTTACAGGTTGCTGGCTGGTTAAACATGACTAATAGAAGAAAGTTTAGATTGCTTACTTTTTATCATAAACTTTTAATGTTGCGAGAACCATGTTATTTAAGTGATAAGATAAGGTTCAGAACGGATATCCACAATATAAATGTTAGAAATAAGGGTCTAATTTCTCCTTCGCAGCATGCAACAGCACTATTTCAAAGATTTTCTTTCACCCTCCCGAAGCTTTACAATCCCCTACCGGGAACTTTGAAATCGGCACCACCAGAGGTATTTGCACGCAACTTGAGATCTGTTTTATTCAGTGAACAGATTTTGTTATGATGAGTGAGCACTATAATTAAAATTTTAAGGTAAGATGTAGGCAAGATATAGAAAAGGGAATATTTTTGTTTTGTTTTTTCATTTTATAGATTAGTTTTCTTTAGTTATTTTTAGTTTATAACTCTTTGTCTTTTGGTTTTATTTTTAAGAATATTTGTTTTTTTCATTTGTTTATTAATTTTGTGTTTTTTTTTTGGTTTATGTTTGTGTATAAAACAGGGTTGAGTGGAAGAGAAGGACTTAGGTCCTTAACTACGCCCTGTACACTTATACTTTCATTATTAAGTTATAGACAATGTAATGATTTCAATTTATAAAAGGTATTATTATTATTAAATTGAGATAGGTTAAAGTTAAAAAACAATTTTTAATACCAAAGTGTTTATTAAAATCTGAATCATTTAAATTTTTTTCTTCATCAACATTTTAACATTTTGGATTTCTTTGATTCCCTTCAAAACATTCTCCAAAATTAGTTTCAAAAATCCCCCAATTTTCCCACTTAACCCAAACTTTCCGTTCTCTTTAACGATCTTTTCGACCCCCTCGATAAATTGTTTCATATTCTTCATCGTGATCAGCTTTAAATCATCAAAATTCGAGCTCCACTTTTTATCAAGCCGGGGAAAGAATCGGTTCAAATCAAAAATCGTTTCACCTAAATCCCGATTTAAACTCTTAAAACCAGCACCTTTCTCAATTTCGTTTTGAAGCTGGTTCTTAATCTTCTCTAAATCCCCCGCTAAATTTAATGCTTGGTGGTGAATCATTTTAAGTAGATTATTCGAATCGGTTTTTTCAATCGATTGGGTTAAATCGTCGGCGATCGATTTGATTTGGTTTAAAGATGGATTTATTTCATCGCTTGATTTGGTTAAATTTACCCCAATTGCAACAATAACACAAATTAAAATCTTCATCTTTTCAAAGGTAAAAGTTAACTTTATAAATTTTAACTCAAGACACCTTTATATACAAAAATATTAATTAAAAGAGAAAGGAAAATTTTTTTAAAGTTTTATTAAAAGTTTTAATCGTAAAAAGAAGAAACCTTTGTCAATATTTATTTAATAGATTTAACGACGTCGTTTGATTGTTTGAACACGAAATCGCGTTTATAAAACGGAATTTAACGTTTAACAATAATAATTTAATATCTCCTTTACTAATAATAGCCATTAGTTGACAAGTACAAGCAAACAAGGTCGACGATTACACAAGAATTTATAAACAAACGGGTACAAAATGAAGTTCTTGGCAAATTTTATTTAAATAAAATTTAATTTCGCTGAGTAATCGGCGTTGAAACACACAAAAAAAATTATTAATATCAGCTTTAATTAAAAGTGGGACGATTATAAAATAGTTTAATTTTTTTATTATTAATTTAATTCCAAAAATGTTGTTTTTTACATTTCTAATCTGTCTTTATTGATAATTCTAATACAAAATTTTCCTAAAAAATGTTGTTTATAACATTTCTAACCTCATTATGAATTTATATAACCTTCACCCTACAATTAAAGAACCAACAAGGGTAACTGATAGATCAAGTATTATAATTGACAATATCTTTACAGACATTGAAGTCTCACGGATCTAAGGTAGTATATTTTGCCCTATTAGATCATAGGGCGTTAAAAAATAAATTTAATATGGTAAGACTAGAAAATAAAGATTCAATGATAAAAAAGAAACCACAGAAATTTCAAACAAATAAAAATGATCTGGCAGAAGTCGATTGATTGGTCTGTTATCACAAATATAGATCAACCAGATGTTTGTTATGAGTGATTTTATGATATAATAATGTCGATTACACTAGTTTACAAGAATGATGGCGTAAATCGGACTCTCCGTTATTTTGCTACAGTCTAAAACAACTCAACAAAATCAAATTTTTTGGCATTTTTCCCTTTTTTTTTCACTTTATCGCACCGTAACGAAAAAGAATTATACAGGGTGTCCGATTTTCATGAGCGAGGTATCAAATCAAATGGTTTGACAAATACTATGATTCATGCTACAAATAAATTTTTTTCAACGCCATCCTCAATTTCAAGCGCTTATCAGTTTTTGTTTTTCAAATTGCTCCATATATTTTTCTTCACGTTATTTGATAGGGATTGTTTTTCTGAATCCATTGATGTACAATACATCCATTTTGAATGTAATTTTAACAGAGAAAAGACACCTGTATATACAGATACTGTCTGTTTGTTTTGATGAATGCCAGCTTCAATTTCAAGGGTTATTAAGTTTTGATTTTCAAATTGCTCGGTATGTTTTTCTTTACGTTATTGGATAGAGATTTTTTTTCTGAACCCATTGCTGTACAATACATTAACATTAATTGTAATTTTAGCAGAAAAAAACAATTAAAACATTTTCCGAACATTGTCTTAGTCACTTCTGCAATACTGTAGTGTGCCATAGAAAAAAAAAACGTGCAAAACTGATAATAGTCATTAAATGATATTTCAATGCTTGAAGCAGTTGTAAATGATTATTTTTTCCCATGACACACTACAGTATAACACAAGTGACTTTAAGAGCATGTTCGGAAACTATTTTGACGTTTTTCTCTACTACAATTACAATTACTGTTAATGTATTGTACAGCGATGGGTTCAGAAAAAAAAATCTCTATCCAATAACATGACGAATAACATACCGAGTAATTTGAAAATCAAAAGTTGATTATCGCTTGAAATTGAAGATGGCGTTGGAAAAAGTTTATTTGTAGCATGAATCATACACTGAGAAAAATAATGTGGGAAAACTACCTAAAATTTAGTCATATTAATTAGAATTTTTAGTCAAAAATTAGCTTACTACTACTAGTTATAAAAACTAATTGTATTTCGATAATTTAAGATAGATAAATGATCGAAAAATGTATCTTATAAATACCTAATCAAATTAGTTTCATTATACATATAATATTAATAGATGTTTTTACTATTAATATTATTTTTATTATTAATGGTAGTAGATAGCTTTATTACTTAAATATAGACGTCGTACCTACATTTTTCACTGTAATATCGACTATTTGTAGTCAAAATATCTCGTGGTTGGTAGATGTTATTACAACATTGTTTTGATGTATTATATAATAATATATTTATATTAACTACTGCAAATAGTTGAATTTAATATTGACGATAGTTCGTTTATCAAAATATTGTAAATCTTTTGATCATTTTTTGTGTTTAAAATGTCTATTAATGTTTATTATTCATATCCGTATCACTAGATACTTTATCAAGATATATCTATAAAAAAAAACAAGTATACATATATATAACAAATATATTTTCAAGTATATTGTAGTAATTACACTAAATATCAACAATTAATTTTCTTAAACTATAAAGAATACATATATTATCAAGAACACAAACTATAAAAGAAATTATAATTATAAGAAATTAATTTTAAATATACCTTTAAATAATAGGCGAAACTTTCTTGGCCATCTAGTATTGTTGGTCTGTAAATGTCTTGTCCNAGCACATATTTACAAAATGTCTTTGTTTTCTTCTTCAATTCATCATTTTTACGTTTGAAATATTCAACACTTTTGTTGCAAAGATTTGCATGGTTCGTTTCAAGGTGACGCTTTAATTTTGCCGGATTCAAACTGCTGTTACATATTACCTTTTCACATACTACACAAAGGCCATTCGGTTCATTTGCATCTCCTACCCAGGTAAATCCAAATTGTAAATAATTTTCATCATATTTTCGCGTCTTTATACCTTCAGATACTTTAATTTTCTTTGTTATAGGTTCTTCGATGGGTACTTCTTGAACTTCATCTAACAATGTAGTCTCATTTACATTACTTGCAGATGTTGAAGGACTTTCAGTAGTACGTTTTAACGTTCCCGTTTTTAACCAAAAATCCATCTGCAAATATTTAAAAATATACTCCTTACAACCAATTAGGAGATGAAGTTTTATACGAAAATGATTTACTATATTTTTTTCAACTATGTAAATTTACATTTACATGGATAAAAGGCAAAAATTATTTTTCGAATAAAAATTTGAAATAGAAAATTTTAAATATTATAAAACAGTTACCTTTGCTTTCGCAATATAGTTCATATAACAATAACCAAAAAACGTATTCATACACAAAAGAGTACGTCAAAATACATGCAATAGTGCCTGTATCGCCTTACAGTCTTTACACTACTGCGGCTACTGCAGCTACAAGCTACAACTTGCAAACGTGAGACAGTGATCAGCTGACTCCAGCGATTGTGACGTAACATTTACAGCGCGAAATTTTAAAATTATAAGCATGGTTTCATTTTTATAACTATCCATCTTTATGAAAAATATTGAATTTTTAAAATTAGTATACTTATTGAACAAGTAGGGGTTGACTTATTGACTTATATAAAGAAATATTTGGGCATGGCCCACGGAACCCCAGGGTTCCGCGGAACTTACTTTGAATACCGCTGCTTTATAGCAACCAAATAAACAATTAATTATTTATTGGAATAAATATTAAACGTACAATTATTAAAGTTAGAGAAGCTTATATTTGATGTACACTGTTGTAACTGTAAATCACCACATGTTAGGGACGATTTTGATAACAGCTCCTGATGAACTCCTGATGAGTCACTACATGCAGGAGCCAAATGCAATTCATTGGGTTTTACGACAATATCTGAGGGATTCTGGCATCCACTGCCTGACGATGATGGCTGATTAAAAATCATTTTCGAAGTCGTTTTTTTATTGTTAATGCTTTCTTCTATATATCCTTCTGCAGTCGTGTTTGATCGCCATCCTCTATGACTTTTGAGCCTCCTGATATCCGCTCCACCCTCAGCAAGAAAAATAGTTGACGTTCGACGTAGGCAATGTCCAGTGTAACCGTCTGGGTTGGGTAGATTCAAGTAATGGGCAATTTTCTTCGGCATCTTGTAGAAACTGTGGATGCCCACAGGTTGCACGGTACATTTATTGTTCATATAAAATATGAAGAATCTTAAGTGATGTTTTGGGCGCAAGCTTACATATCTCCTGTACAGCTCAATCTCATTAATTCCTCCAATTTCCCTCGAAACGGTGAATATGCGCTTCTTCTTTGTCTTAGTATCATGGAGGGTGACAACCAAAACAGAGCCGGTATCCTCGATATCCTCCACATTTAACTTTCTTAGTTCCTCACTACGACAGGCACCATACAAACCTAAAATTAAAGCCACTTTAATCAGTAGAAAGCTATCGCCAGATGCTTCTTTCAAAAATTTTGACACATTGTCCTTTGATAAAATTTTTGATTTTCTTGGTTCGTATCCCTCGTTTTTGCGCTTTATTATGCAAAAAGTATACTTTCTTTACTTATAATACAAATAACTATATTTTGCATAGTGTGCTTCTGTAGCTATATGGACATGAAAGTAGAGATTGAATTAGACTGAATTAGAGTCAAAACCTCTTATAAGCGCACATATGTTTCTTCAACATTGACAGCATGAGCAAGTGGAATAGTTGGTAGTGTGTTTCCATTATGAAGTAAAGCTGTTTTAAGACTGTTTTTAGAGCTATCGATAAAAAGACGCCAAAACAGTCTCTGCACGTTATTACAATAACAAATACCTTGATCTTTCGTAAAAAATTGTACAAATGCTTCCCTCTGTTTCGCTAAACAGTTACACGGGTTGTATGGTGTAAATAATTCCATTGCTGTAAGCGGGATGCCAATACCTCACTATCAATCTTCGACAACTTCAGATCTCTAGCTAAATCACTTAGTTCTTTCTGTGACAGTTTATGGCTTATTTTGGCATCATAGTCGCTGCTAGATGACATATCTTCACTCTCTTGTTATCTGATCACTTTCACTGGATTGCATTAATCGGTCAGGAGGATTTGTTCTTTGTAAAGTTTCGCTGTGCGGAATCGGCTTTTTGGCTGATCTTACATTAGGATAAACCAAACTTTTCTTGTTTTTTTGTTCATGCCGTCTAGGTTTATTTTACAGAAATAGCAATCGGAATGATCTGATATCTGTGACCATAACATTGGAATACCAAACTGTAAATGAGATGTAGATTCACCCGCCATCCATCTATTCAGAGTTATACCGCAATTCGGACATATAAAACTGGGTGTCCAAGGCTTGTCTAAATTCGTCAAAGCAAACCCAAAATAATGAGAATACGCCTGTTTTATAACAGTTGTAATTGGTCGTCTCGTCATCCCAATAATATATTGTCCGCAAATAAAACAGCACAAATCAGGATTGTTCTTGCATTCAAAACTTTTGCTGCTGCTAGCCATTATCAACAAAACTTTTAGATCACTTTGCTATTTTCTTAAACTCACTGATCACTGAGGTGTGTCAAGAAGAACTAAATATTATGACAATATATGCTCCTTTTATACCAAAAAATATTTCAAAAAAAGACTGTTTAGCAGAACAAGGTTCTAAAATATAAAGAAGTGGAGTTATTAAAAAACACTTTTTCAGAGAAAGTGATTGTTTTCTAACAATGAGAATTTCTTTTGCCATAATAGGTCTAACAGGTAAACGCGCGCTTAAAAACTTTTTGCAAGAATATTATTGTTTGTTGTATTTAAAAAATAATAATATTTATTTCAGTGAATTTAATGTTTATACTTAGTGCCAGGAAGAGTTAAAACACCTCTTTATTAAAAAAAAATTGTTTGTAATAATTTCAATAATACAGTGAAAATGGCAAAAAATAAAATTTTGCACGATTGTCGTAAATTAACGATATCTCCGGTAAAATACGTTCGAGCATTGAACACTATGTCCAATGCTTCAAAATTTAGAGAATTAAATGTTCTACAGGATAGAATAGCTAACTTTTTTGTTCCTTTTAGCTAACTTTTTCGTTACGGTGCGATTAAGTGATAAAAAAATGGGAAAAATGCCAAAAAATTTGATTTTGTTGAGTTGTTTTAGGCTGTAGCAAAATAACTGAGAGTCCGATTTGTGCCATCAATACCTCAAAATATTGGTCTGGATCTTTACTTTCATGTCCATATAGCTACAGAAGCACAGTATGCAAAATAAAAAATATACTTAACATGAACCGTTACTATGTTTTTTTATTTACGATTTTCCACATTTTTGGGTATATCTCGAAAACTGGACGTGATGGAGAAAAACTGAGACAGTTTCGGAATCAGCACGTTATGAAAAAATATCACAGTCTTAGAGAAAAAAATTGATTACAATATTGTAAACCCACAATCATTTCTCAAAATTACAATAAAAAAGGAAATGAGTGGATGAGAAATAAAGAAAAAATCTGCTCTAAGAAGGCAGTTGTACGAAGGTGTAGTAAACAATAGAATACACAAAGATACTTATAAGTCCTTTTCTATAAACTTAAAAAAAAATGTGATAGATTGTAAAATAAACAATGTTTTTACTCGAATAGATATAATAAATTTAATTGACTCTACTGGTTTCAGCCTAGACCATCATCAGGAGTCTATAAGGTTGTAAACGTTCACAAAATACAATTAAAGACAAAATTTGAAATAAAATGTTACTTCATCTCGTTGTATAAAGTTGAGGTTAGGAAACACATTTAAACTTACATTCAATTACATTCAAATTTTGATATGTCATTTATGGATTGTAAAATAAAATGATGTATTGAAACTGATGCAAAATAAAAGTTTTAACGACTATTGTATCACCTAATCTTAGAAAAAGTTTAAGTAACAATATAAAGAAATCTCGCCGATCATTGCATAATCTGGAACCATCATAGCATTTTAAATTATCAGGAAGTTCACTTCGTCCAGCATAACCAGGATTCATTGTGGTACAAACGTGGAAAGCTGGATTTAAAGTCAATTCAAAAATTGTACTTGTAATTTAAAGACTTCAATTTCAATCCTATTGAATTCATCAAAACATGCCCAAGCACCTGAAGAAGCTAAACCTTCAAAGAACTTTCCCATCGCTTTATAATCTAAGCCATTAGAACAATTAAATACAACACATTGAACCGCGAGTGCTTTTGCTAAATCTTTGGTTGCTTCAGTTTTGCCCGCTCCAGCTGGTCCTTCTGGTGCTCCATTAAGATGCAAATGATAAAACCTACTAAAGTTTGATAACAACGATCGGTTAAAGGAGTTATAACGAGTCTATCAGAATTTCCAAAGTATTCACAAGCATATCGAACCATTGCGTTAACTATTCTTGCTAAACATAGATCTTCTAAACACAGATACTAACATTTGTCCTTCGACTTGTAAAAGCCATTTTTCAACGCATCCACCAGCTTCGGCCAATTCAAGGAATTTTTTTATTTTCTTGACTAAACATTAATCGCTTAAGCTAAGGTTTCTACTTTTAAGAAATCCTTCGGGTATCTACCACCTAGGGCCAAAAGTATCTATGGAAGTGTTTTGTCAGGTCCGGGAGCCTTTTTATCCTTTAATTTGGCTGCTGCTGTTTCCAGTTCGTCCACGGCAAAAGGTTGGCAGTAAGTCTGCCATCTATATGGTAATGTGTTTATTGGACTGGGAGATCCTACCTAAAGAAGACCAAGAGACGGATGAGTGTTGGCATGACTGCGGGGAAGCTGACCCAACAGAGCATTACTTTTTCCGTTGCAAGAGATTTGAAGATGTGTTAAGGAAGTAGCTAGAATGGAACGTGAAATAGAGGAATAATGAAGGAATAGAAGAATAGAATTCTATTTCCTATGACACTCATTTGATAGAAAAGATTATACATATGTTGAACTAGAAATTGATTTAATAAGTTTTAAAATCGTT
Source organism: Onthophagus taurus (assembly GCF_000648695.1). Taxonomy (NCBI): domain Eukaryota; kingdom Metazoa; phylum Arthropoda; class Insecta; order Coleoptera; family Scarabaeidae; genus Onthophagus; species Onthophagus taurus. The sequence continues at coordinate 62,994 of NW_019280761.1, read as the reverse complement.
TTTGAGCAAAAAGTGAGACATGTCACTTTTCAAAAATTTCAAATAGCGATATAAATTAATTAAAATCGAAATAAAAGGTGATAATTAATTTGCTAACTCATTCTTTATTGAAATCAAATTTGTATATTATTTACTTAAATTAAATCGTTTCCTGGTTTGGGTTTTAAAGCATTTAAATTCTTCATTTCTTATTAATTATTCATCACATCCATCTAATTTTTCAAAAACAATCCCTCCTTTCGTGAAACGATGGTGATTGTGGGAGGATGACGATGAAGATGAAGAACTTGAGCTGGAATACGAATACCCCATTCCCCCATTAGAATCATCATCACTACCGTAACCATAACCTTGAGATCCTCCATAACTTCCTTGAGTAATTCCAGTTATGACCTTACCAGGAATGTATCCATCTTGACACACCTTCGTTTCGCCTAAATTAATATGGGGGGTATGCTCAATCCCGCTCCCTTTAACTTCAATATATCTCGTTTCTTTAACCTTAGCTGGTCCGAATCCAATCTCATCGTAAGTTAATTTCTTCACCCCGTTGTTTTCGCCGGCTAAATCTTCAACATCTTGGTTGAGTTCTTCATCTAAAAGAGCCTCCTCTGCTTCTTGAGCCGCCGTTTTTCCGTTTGCTATTATAATCGGTTTTAATTCAACAACTTGCCCGTTATGGCCGAATAAGTTTTCTTCAGCTATCACGTTCTTGGTTTTTTGAATCACAGGAATTTCGCGGGGTAATTTGTGAAATCCGAAGAAAAGTTTGTCTTCGGCGACGTTGTTAAGTTCATTTTGAAGTTTGTAGGCGAGGGAGAGCGAGACTGAATCAGCTGGGCCGTAATAACCGTATGATTGGGATAAGGAGTTATCAAGTCCTGATGATGATGATGCGCAAGATGATGAAGATCCAGATGAGTAAGATCCGGATGATGATGAGCCAGATGAGTAAGATCCAGAAGAAGAAATTCCTGATGATCCATAATTTCCTGATGATCCATAATTTTCTGATGATCCATAATTTCCTGATGATGACCCATAAGACGGGGTATAAGATGAGCCATAAGATGAGGAAGATGATGAAGATGATGCTGAAGATGAGCTACATGAGCACTAAAAAAAATTGTTTTTGTTATTTGAGTTTGGTGACATCTTTGGTGGTGTTACCTTATTTGTTCCGCAGAGGGCGCAATTAGTTTTTGGGACAAAAGCTGGGGTGACGATGGTTTTGTGGCCAGAACATAAACTTCCGATGGGTTTTAGTGGTTTAAATCCGGTGATAACCTCCTTAACGATGACTCTGGGTTTGCTAAGTTCTGAAATGTCAACTTTTGGGAGTCTATTTGGCCTGATTATCATTGGGCTACATCCGGTTTTTGCGGAGGTGCAAACATCGCGTCCTGGGCCGAACCCGCAATTAATGCAACCCGAATAAACCTGTTCAAAAAAAAATTAATTAATTAAATTAATTAACTAAATGAATTAAATTCTTACTTGAGTTGAAATTGCTACGATGACACCGATAACGATGAATATCTTCATTTTTCTTCTTCTTGGATCGATTAATTCTTGGATCGAAGACGAAAGTGGTCGATGGTTAGCAAAAGAGTCAACTCGGGTTTTTATACCGCTTCGTTTTTGGGTTTTGTTTATAAATATTTGTGGGTTTTGTTGAATGTTTTGGTTGAGTTAGGAAAAAGGAAACATTGTTTTGAGCTCAATTTCAGGTGTGAAGGTCGAACGAAAAAAGTAAACGATGCAAAAATGTTTATGAAACGTTAAATATTTGAGTTTAAAACTTTATAACAAAAAGGTTTTAATAAAAAAATTTTTTCAATGCCAAAGGAAATCATTACGATCTTTATAAAATACGTTACTCAATAGAAAATTGATAGAAAATTACTTAAAAAGGTATAAAAAGAAAATTTTTAACATAAACCAACTTAGTTTACTTAGTTTACTTCGAATTCGATTAAATTCAAAAAAAAATGTTTGTTAATCCAAAAAAAATCTTTTTTGTATCATTTTTAATAATTCTCGCGAATTTAAATGCAACAAAAAGTGACTTAATCCAAGAAAAAGAGAATAAGTAATTAATTAATTAATTAAAAACAATTTTTTAACAAAAACAATTTTAGATTAACCCCTTTAAGATTCTTGGCTCAAAAAGAAGCAGGAAATTCCGTTTTTAATTATTTCCGAAGCGTTTTAGACCAAGTTCAAGAAACTTACAACTCAGCTTTATCCTCGGCTAGGCAAAATCCGGCCATCCAACGCTTAGAAGGTAGAATTAAAGGAATGAAACAATCTTTAGGGTTACCTCAACACAATTTATTAATCAAACCTTAATTACAACTCAAAATCATCTTAATTATAACTCAAAATCATCTTAATTAAAACTCAAAATCATCTTAATTAAAACTCAAAATCATCTTAATTAAAACCAAAATTAATGATTATTTAATTTGTTTTAAAAGCTTTTTGCGTATCTTGAGCTAATTTGGTAGTTTTGTCCGCGAATTCTTGTCCCAACGCCTTCATTTGGTTGGAGAATGTTTGCAAATCTTCGTTATTCTATCCCAAGTATCCAAAACTTAATTAATTAATCTCGCAAAATAATTGAGTTAATAATTAAAAAGTATTTACCTGAACTTTAGACATTAAATCATTAAAATTAGTTTTTAATTCGTCGAGGAAGTTATCGATGGTGTTTGTGGCATCTTTAGTATCTCTTTTATGTAAATTAGCACAATTAACCTAAATTAAATAAAATTAAAATAAAACAAATTAATTGATTAATTAATTATTACCTGGTAAATCACTAAAGTAGCGATAAAAACGACTAAAAAGTTCTTAATCGACATCTTGTTTGATATATTTTTTTTATTAACTTCTCTAAAAGACGTTAAAGCGTTAATAAAGTGTTTAAACGTGTTGATTTACTTTTTATACGAATTCGAATTAATCGCACTTTGAACGATTCGAGTAATCTTGTTTTTGGATTGATAAAGTTCTGTTTTAAAATGTTAGAAATAATAAAGTTATTTCTCGTGCGCGATGACGAATTCGGTTCGATTAAAAATTATTTCCGTCGATTAATAGTTATGACTAAAAAATTTGTATCGAAAAGATTAATCAATTTGAAAAAATTTTGTTATCAATATTGCTTCCTTTAAATTTAGTAATGATTTAATGCGAAAAAGAAGAAAATTTTGCGAATTTTGATACCAAACATGACCTATTTTCGATTGAGATTCGAAATTAAAGATTAATTTTTAATTAATAAATAATTAAAGTTGAAAAATTAAAGAGATAATTTGTTTGTGATCAAATTTAATTGTATAAATGATTATAATTATGAATATACAAATTTAATTTCATTGAAAAAAATTTATTTGGTGAACTAATTAATCAAATAATTTTAAAAAATTAATTCAAAATCATTGCATGTAAAAGAGGAGAAAATTTCGTGAATTTTGATACCAAACTCGACCTATTCGGAAAAATATAAAAATTAATTAAAAAAATTAAACAAAATGGCGGCGATTTTGGTGATTTTAACCTAACTTTTTTGATTTTTTAGCAGAAATGTATCGCGTTTGGTATCAAATTGAAGCAATTTCGGTTTCCTAAATAACTGTGATCGTGGATTTTACTGTAATAAAAGATTTTCCGTGAAATTAATTAATTAATAAATTCAAAAATGTTTGTATGTAAAAGATTTAATTGAAAGAGGAGAAAATTTCGTCAATTTTGATACCAAAGTCGACCTATTCGGGAAAATATAAAAATTAATTAAAAAAATTAAACAAAATGGCGGCGATTTTGGTGATTTTAATCTAACTTTTTTGATTTTTACCAGAAATATATCGTGTTTGGTATCAAATTGAAGCAATTTCGGTTTCCTAAATAACTATACTGGATTTTACTTTAATAAATGATTTTCCGTGAAATTAATTAATTAATAAATTCAAAAATGTTTGTATGTAAAAGATTTAATTGAAAGAGCAGAAAATTTCGTGAATTTTGATACCAAACTCGACCTCTTCGGGAAAATACAAAAGTTAATTAAAAAAATTAAACAAAATGGGGGCGATTTTGGTGATTTTAACCTAACTTTATTGATTTTTTAGCAGAAATGTATCGTGTTTGGTATCAAATTAAAGCAAATTCGGTTTCCTAAATAACTGTAATCATGGATTTTACTTTAATAAATGATTTTCCGTGAAATTAATTAATTAATAAATTCAAAAATGTTTGTATGTAAAAGATTTAATGGAAAGAGTAGAAAATTTCGTCAATTTTGATACCAAACGCAACCCATTTTGGGAAAATATAAAAATTAATTAAAAAAATTAAACAAAATGGCGGCGATTTTGGTGATTTTAACCTAACTTTTTTGATTTTTACCAGAAATATATCGTGTTTGGTATCAAATTGAAGCAATTTCGGTTTCCTAAATAACCGTGATCATGGATTTTACTTTAATAAATGATTTTCCGTGAAATTAATTAATTAATTCAAAAATGCTTGTATATAAAAGATTTAATTGAAAGAACAGAAAATTTCGTCAATTATAATAATAATAATAATAATAATAATGCCTTTATTAATAGAAACAACAGAAAAAAAAAAGATTACAAATGTGCGCAGGGCGGAGTTAGGACCATAGTCCTCTCTACCACCCAACCCTGCGTTAAAAAAAAAATCAAAAATTCAAAAAATAAAACATAAAACATTCGATCTTGACAATAATACTAATACCAACAAAACAGCCATTCAGAGAGAAAGTAATAAAAATAACACTCATAGTAAAAAAAAATCGAAAATGATATAAATTACTCATTAGCCCCATTCTGGTCACAGACAATGATCTCGCGGAGCCCTTTTTTGAAGGTGCTCAGTGGCAACGACTTAAGAGAACTTGGCAACGGGTTGTAAAGCCTGGGTAGATTAAAAGAGAAAGACCGTTGAAACAAAACCGAGCGGTGCTGAGGTGGAGTAATCAAGCCCTTGGATCTGATGTTCAAATTATGAACATCAGTCCGGAATGATATTTTATTATAAAGATAAGAAGGCGACTTAAATAAAAGTAATTTATGATAAAAAGTTAACAGATGTAATTTCCTCCTGTTAGCCATATTAAGCCAACCCACCTCCTTCAAAAAACATGTAACGTGATCTCTCAAACGCAACCCAAAAATCAGTCTCAGACAGGCGTTCTGAACTTTCTGAATACGGCCGGCAGTTACCTGATCCAGACAAGTGCCGTATACCGTGTCGCAAAAATTAAATTGGCTGAGTACCAAGGCGTCACACAGTCTCGCCCTAATGTCCCTAGATAAAAAGTTTTTAATATTATAAATAAGCTTCAGCGCCGCAAATGATTTACGGACCTTTAAAGTAACATGATCCCTAAATCTGACATCACAATCCATTAGGAGGCCAAGATTACGACAACAACCCGCAACGCCCAAGTCACCACTATCCAGCTCAATTCTAAAATGAGAGCAAGCGTTGCGGGCATTGCGTCTACCAAACAACAACATAACCGATTTTAAGGGATTCAATCTTAAGTTGTGACTGGCAGCCATTTTGGTAAACCGAGCAACATCACCCGCAATCCTAAGTTGGGCCACAGGAGCATCATCCTGTCTGAAAGAATAATATATCTGAGAATCATCGGCATAAAAATGAGCTTTAGAATATTTGAGACAATTTTGGAGACCAGAAGTATAAATGCTAAATAAGAGCGGACCCAATACAGAACCTTGTGGTACACCGGCCATTAATCCACGGGCAGCCGAGACGATCATGCCACAGGAAACGACCTGTCTTCGATCAGAAAGAAAATTCAATATTAAGGCAGCAGCATTAGTACAAAACCCAATGTACTTTAGAATAGAATCCAAAACTGTATAATTCACCGTATCAAATGCTTTCGAAAAGTCGAAAAGAATTAAAGCCGTAACCATGTCATCATCAGCTGCCCGCAGTATATCATCAGTTATATGCATCAATGCTGTACCACATCCATGATTTTTACGAAACCCAGACTGTGTCGTCGGCAAAACACTGCAACCCTCAACAAAAAATCTCATCTGAAAGGCCATGATTTTTTCCAAAATCTTAGACAAAACAGGCAAAATACTAATCGGCCTAAGGTCACCACACGAAGTAGGATTGGCTATCTTAGGCAGTGGGATCACTTTAGCAGTTTTCCAAGCGTCTGGAAAAACTGAGTTAGCTAAACAGTAGTTTATAATATGTGTTACAAAAGGTAGAATATGGGGACAGCAAAGATGCAACATTAAGGATGAAACACCATCAAAACCAACCGAGCCTGATTTTAACTTCAAAAGTAGTGAACCGACAATGTATTCATCTACCGTTTCAAATAGGAAATTATTAGTAGGATTTAATTTAGAATTATTATAGAAGTCAACAACATCCTGATCAACAACCCCTCCCAATTCAGAAGATCTAGCGAAATAATCATTTATCTCATCTGCATTACCTAAACTCCCGGGCAATGGTTGGCGCCTCTGTCTGGCGACACCCCAATCACGAAGGACCCGCCATAGCTTAGCAGAACTACGCTGAGCCACCACCGAACCAAAGTATGCCTCTTTCTCTCTTCTTATCGCTCCTTCCACGTACCGCCTCAAATCTTTGTAACTATACAGATCATTAATATTCTTAGAGTGCTTATATTTAGAGTAAGCCCTATCCCTCAAACACATCATTTGTTTTAACTGCGGCGTAAGCCAAGGACTACGTCTTTTAGAAAATCGTCTATTCCTTAGTGGAGCATATTTATCGAAAATTGAAATAATAAGATTATTAAAAAAATTAACTTTGATATTAACGTCATCCAGTTCATAAATTAAAGAGAACGGCAACGACTCCAGTTCAGCAGTAAAATCAACAAGATTGATAGAATTAAAATCCCGGTAAGCCCTAAAAACTGGTTCAGTAACAATAGGTGCGACTGTCAAGCTACATCTAATCAATTCATGATCAGTTAGACCATGCAAACTGTCCAGTGAAGTAAACGCAAAATCGACACAAGAAGAAACAACAACATCTATCAAGGTTTCCGAGGAAGAAGTAATACGAGTAGGCTCGTTCACCAGTTGCAACAACCCATATGCGTCCAGAAGATTCAAAAATTTAGTAGTGTAATTTAGTAGTTATGATACCAAACACAACCCATTTTGGAAAAATATAGAAATTAATTAAAAAAATTAAACAAAATGGCAGCGATTTTGGTGATTTTAATCTAACTTTTTTGATTTTTAACAAAAATATATCGTATTTGGTATCAAATTAAAGCAAATTCGATTTCCTAAATAACTGTGATCATGGATTTTACTTTAATAAATGATTTTCCGTGAAATTAATTAATTAATTAATTCAAAAATGTTTGTATGTAAAAGATTTAATAGAAAGAGGAGAAAATTTCGTGAATTTTGATACCAAACACAACCCATTTTGGGAAAATATAAAAATTAAGCAAAATGGTGGCGATTTTGGTGATTTTAACCTAACTTTTTTAATTTTTCACAAAAATGTTCGTATTTGGTATCAAATTAAAGCAAATTCGGTTTCCTAAATAACTGTGGTCATGGATTTTACTTTAATAAATGATTTTCCGTAAAATTAATTAATTAATAAATTCAAAAATGTTTGTATGTCAAAGATTTAATTGAAAGAGGAGAAAATTTCGTGAATTTTGATACCAAACACAACCCATTTTAGGAAAATATAAAAATTAATTAAAAAAATTAAACAAAATGGCGGCGATTTTGATGATTTTAATCTAACTTTTTTGATTTTTAACAAAAATATATCGTATTTGGTATCAAATTAAAGCAAATTCTCTTTCCTAAATAATTGTGATCATGGATTTTATTTCAATAAATGATTTTCTGTGAAATTAATTAATAAGTTTAAAAATGTTTGTATGTAATAGATTTACTTGAAAGAGGAGAAAATTTCGTAAATTTTTAAAGTGAAATATCTTAAGTATCTGTAATCGTGAATATGGTGATTATGGTATTTTAATGAAACATTTTTGGTAAAATTAATTAATTAAATAATTTGGGGAAAATTAATTTAAAAGTGCGGCATGAAAAAAAGGAGAAAATTTCATTAATTTCGATACCAAACTCGACGTATTTTGACAATTACACTTGACTATTACACAATTAATTAAAAAATTACACTACATTTTTCGATTTTTAACGGAATTATGTCGTGTTAAATCAAATTTTATATTATAAACGATTTTTTGAATGTAGATTTAAAATATTTATACCAATACCAACAAATGAAACCAAAATTTTTTTTGAAAAACCTTTTTTGTTTTGGTAATATTTCCAATATTTATACAATTCGAGAAAAATCTAAATTTGAATAAAATCAATCTGAAAGCAATCCAACTTGAAAATAAATCAACTTCAAAGCAACACAACTTGATCTAATCCACCATTTTTATTAGCATCCGGCCTTTAATGTCATGCTTCTCGCCTAACACTTTGGGATTATTATTCAAAAGTCTACCCAATTAAACCAAACCTGGCAGCAACTTAATCCTTAGGCAACCTAAATCCAAACGCAACGCAATTTTAAAGCAACCAAACCTAACCCGAGAACAATTTAGTACGAAAGCAACCCCAAGCAACCCGAACGTAGCGCAATCAAAAAGGAAGCCAATTTAAGAGAAATATATACCCGAAAGCAACTTAACCCGAAAATAACACAACCAGATAACAACTTAACTCCGATGCAAGTCAACCCTAATACAACAACACTCCCAAGCAACTTTATTCTGAGGCAAATCAACCCGAAAGCGACAATTCGAGCAAAGCACTTTAGATCGTTAACATACCAGGGACGCGGCATATCAACAAAACGAGCCGCTCATATTTACAAAACCATCTTCAGACTGATAGATACACCGCTGATCCTCGCTGACGCATCTAGAGGAGCTCTATACCATCTAAAAGTAGCCGAAAGATGTGCCCTTAGATGCCTTACACGAATCTGACATCCCCAAAACCCACTCTTCAATCCCAGCAACGAACTCCTATACAATCTTAGCGAGATTCCTCCAATCCATTTCCGTCTAAAATCACTATTCCACAATCCTGCCATCAACTTCCCTATTGATTCTTTAAAAAACTTACTCATCCCCACCCAATCACCCCACCACTCGCTTCATCTCCTACGCAAAATAGCACGAAACTAGTTTCAGAATCAAGATAGCTAAGACTTTCGATAGCCCTTTTAGGCCAACTTTTTTTGTAATGTATAAATTTGGCGTAAATAAATTCTGTTTTCTCTCTCTCTCTCTCTCTCTAGACAGAATGTAATATTAAGTATGTACAGTAATGGCATATTGTATTGTACACATTCTTTTTTAAATTGTAAATATCACCAAAACTACTAAAACTGGACACATGATATACTTAGCATACATTGAAGTTGAATACATTGAACTTAAAGGGCAAATGCTCATCTGCTCATCTTTGCAGAAAAGGTCTTTTTGCTAGTTGTTCAAAACTCTTTGCATTTATTTCTTCTGCTGCCGTATAAATATTGTGGTGCAGTTCGGCATGATTTTCAATCGATTTTTAATACACTGTTTCTTTTATGCATTAAAAAATTAAGTGGGTTTATGCCCAGAGAATAAGGAGGCCACGTAATCGAACCAAAACGGCCAATCCATCATTCGGGATATTCTGTATTCAATCCCGTACAGGAGAAGCATAATGAGTTGGGCAACCATCTTGTTGAAACCACATTTTTCTCTAGATATTGAGTGGCACATCTTCTAACAAAGTTGTTAAATTATTTTGGAGGAAATACAAATAACATACCAATGTATGAATTTTTTAAATAACGCGTTTTTTTGCAGAATAACAGGCAATAATACTTTTTAGGATAAAAAAATGGCAAGTGTTATACCATTTTGGAATCTTGGCCATCTTTTAAAATCACTTGCCACTCTTTTTTTAGAAATCATGTGTCAAACTTAATACACATAAATTGTTTCAACCAACGACTTTTGTTGTTTGATTTGTGACTTCTATAGTAGCATGGTTTAAAAGGAATACATTATTAAAAAAATTACTATTAAATTGCGAACATTTAACTGACCGTAGTACCTAAAGATATGTATTTAACTAGAAGACATGGGATTTTTTTTATTTTTACCCGAACAGGTATGGGTTGGCCTCCCAGTGCCTGCTTGATGTTGAGTTTCGGGACACCTGTATACAGGATCTATCTGAATTACTGCAACAAACGTCAAGGGGTGACTTCAAGGTGACCATGGGCGACTTCGGCTACCCTAAGGAGCTACGCCCCTTAAAAAATGGCGAAAAATTTTGGTTTAACTTTTTTTTCTTGAGAACTAAAAACGCCAGGAAAATGAAAGTTGGGAAATAAGTTTAGCTCATAATAGAGCACGTTTCCAGCTTATTTGTACTTTCAATATTCCCTACTAAATTACTAATCATGACCACCCCGTGCAATTTATACCTAGATTGATAAACACTCAATAGGATCAAAACGTGCCCTATTATGAGTTAAACATATTCCCCAAATTTAACCAAAATTTTTATATCTCATAACTTCTATATCTCGAATTATCCTCTAAGTCGAATAATTTTCGTAAGCTCAAGCGTTTGACTAGGTTTCAAATGTGTTTTTATCTCTCTAAGTCGAATTTCCCTAACTCGAATTTCTCTGTAACTCGAACTGAACTACTATGGAATTTCTTCAACTTTTACTTCTATATGTCGAATTTACCAAAGAATAAAATATTCGAATCCGCTCTGTAAGTAATTTTAAATATAGAATCAAACCACATAGACTCTGGCTTAGAAACTACAGACTCTTGAACCAAAACAAACCTAATGTTCTTATTGTTTCAGAATCAGATGATAATCTTGAAAATGAAACACTTATCGCTATGCCTACATTTGATGAAGGTTATTCCTCTCTATGAAAGCTTGAAACCTTTGTATTATCAAAAGAGAATATTCCAGATAATATTCATAATTCTTTACATTTAATAGTAGATTTTTTCGACAAAGAGCGGTTGTCCACTTTAAGCCAAAAGAACATTACGGATTGCTTTAAAAAACTTAATTAATTTTCTACTTATAATAGTATTAAGGTTTCTGTTTTAAATATACGTATTAGCAAAGTACATTTCTAATTTTTTTCTTTAGAACTGAAATTCTACTAATTTTTCTCTAACTCGAATTCTCGATATCTCGAAGTTTTGTTCCGCTCCCTTAGTGATTCGAGTTAGGGGAATTTCACTGTATTAAAGTACCCTTAAAATTTGCTAAAGAATCGCCCCCTGAAGTTTGGGAACGTCATTCAGATACATCCTGTATACAGGTTGTTAATCGAATGTTGGATTGAATTTTGAATGAAGAAATCTTAGTAACCTTTGCAATTTTATTTAGAAATATTTTTGACGTTTAAATGTCAGTGATTTATTACTATTATTGTTGTTTTTCGAATTAATTTTTGAATAAAGTTATATCGCATTAACGCTCGTTCACACGACGTGTTTCAAAATTTTAAATAAAACAATAATAGTAAAAACAACACTGACATTTAAAACCCTACACCTTAACAGTTAGTGTTTGCTTAATTAATTTTTTGTAATTCGCTCTAACAGTACTCAAACGGGTGCTGTAATGAGACTCTTTACAGCACCCGATGCTGTAATGAGACTCTTTACAGCATCCGATGCTGTAATGAGACTCTTTACAGCATCCGATGCTGTAATGAGATTTTAGTGACATTTTATGGAACCAGTTCAAGTTGGTGACATTGGGTCATTAATTTTTCTAGTTGTCAATGTGACAATTTTTGTCTATGGATGTTTAAACACGTTCTTAGCATCGAATACAAGGTCCACAATGATGAGGACATTGAACACTGAGCAATTTCTCTTATTTTGGGAGGTGTACATGAAATATTGTTCTTAGCATCGAATGCAAGGTCCACAATGATGAGGACATTGAACACTGAGCAATTTCTCTTATTTTGGGAGGTGTACATGAAACATTGTTTTCAGGTGAATACATTTTGTGTTTTGACAGTTTCTAATTGTCAATTCAAATTTCTATTTTCAAGTGTTACGGTGTTACCAACTGCTGCATACCTATTTCCCTACATTGTCAAAATTTATTTTATTTTTGTAAAAAAAAAGGATAAAAACGCGAATTACAAAAAATAGCATAAAAAACACGTTTCATAAGACTTAAAGCACTCATTCATTAAAAAACTCGTGGCTTCGCCACTCGTTTTTCAATTTAAATTCGTGCATTTCAAACATGTCTTACGAAACTTGTTTTTTAATATACTATTTTGTAATTCGCTACGGTAATGGAAGCTATAACAGTACTCAAACGGGTGCTGTAATGAGACTCCTTACAGCATCCGATGCTGTAATGAGATTTTAGTAACATTTTATGGAACCAGTTCAAGTTGGTGACATTGGGTCATTAATTTTTCTAGTTGTCAATGTGACAATTTTTGTCTATGGATGTTTAAACACGTTCTTAGCATCGAATACAAGGTCCACAATGATGAGGACATTGAACACTGAGCAATTTCTCTTATTTTGGGAGGTGTACATGAAACATTGTTTTCAGGTGAATACATTTTGTGTTTTGACAGTTTCTAATTGTCAATTCAAATTTCTATTTTCAAGTGTTACGGTGTAACCAACTGCTGCATACCTATTTCCCTACATTGTCAAAATTTATTTTATTTTTGTTAAAAAAAAAAGATAAAAAAGCGAATTACAAAAAATAGCATAAAAAACACGTTTCATAAGACTTAAAGCACTCATTCATTAAAAAACTCGTGGCTTTCGCCACTCGTTTTTCAACTTGAATTCGTGCATTTCAAACGTGTCTTACGAAACTTGTTTTTTAATATACTATTTTTCTCTGAAATTATTACATTTTCGAAGAACATCAGAGAGACAAAAAGGTTTTAGAAAATTTTCATGTATCTAAATGAAATTTTTCCAATGTATTTATCACCTTCATAAAAAAAATATAGGCAAAAATTGAACGGGGGCCCTTTTATCAGCTAAACGTTTCTAGTTTTCGAGAAAAAGTAATTAAACCAACATTTTCCACCATTTTTGAAGGGGCGTATAAGAAAGTGAATTTGCTAAAGAATCACCCCATGAAGTTTGGGAACGTCATTCAGATACACCCTGTATACAGGTGTCTCACGTTCCTGGTTCGTTAGAACTTTTTTAGGTTCCACTACTCGTATAGTTTTGAAATTTTGGTAGCATAGGTTGCTCATTCGGAACTTTTGATCTAAAATATTTTCAAGATGGCTGCCATTTCCGGTCTACCGCAAGTAGACCATACCTTCGTTACTTTAAATGGAATGCTATAGTTTTTGTTACACCTTTTAATTGTACGTTAAAAAACAGGTTGACTGATAAAAGTTATTGGTATCTAACGTTTTTCGTTTTCGAGTTATTTTGATTTTAAGTTCTTTTTGGCATATTTCACCATGCTCTTTAAAACTCCATATCCCACCTAACGTTCATTCAAAAAAGCTGTAAATTGGCACGATTACTCTTCAGATACTGTTATATAGTTTGTCATTTATTGTATCAGAGTATCTTATACAGGTTGGTCAAAAATTAAATTACCGTTTCTCCATATTCAACCGCAAGAAAGTCGAAAATTTTAAATGGAAACCCCATATTTTATTAGCTTACCCGAAAGGGAATTTAATTCTCTACAATTTATCTATAAACATTCCTATATCTATTTATTGTAGTTTCTCTCGTATTGGTAAATTTATCAAAACATGCAGGAAATGCAGGAAATGCATATACCGTTTGTATTTTTATTAGAAGGCCATGACATTTTGACAGTTTTTCGTTTAATTTATTTCTATTATTATTTGTTGTGTGTATTAACTACGATTGATAATCTTTTAGTTTACTAAGTTTTACTTACCAAAAATAACAAACAGAAGATCAAATAAATGAAACAATTAAAACAAAAAATTAATGACAAAAATTAGATTTGGATAAAAATATAAATTTATAATATAAATTCCTTGAAATTTTTCTTTGTGAAGGGCGTTAGGTATGTTAGGTATCCCTGATTAATAGGGCACGGAACTTTTGTAACAAAACGATACGATTTCCCCCCTCCACTTGTTCTCAGTGGCTAGTTTTCCGGGCTTGTTTTTTAGAGACGTCACTGAGTCCGGCCACAACAAGTGGAGGGGGGAAATCTTATCGTTTTGTTACAAATGTTCCGTGCCCTACTGATTAAGTGTTCGACTTATCCTGTCCAAAAGTTTATTACATTCGCCATCAATACAAAATGAATTTCAAATATCGGCGTTGGAATAATCTGCCATGATGTTCAATGACTTACATGCGTCGTCAAATGTAACCAATGACAACAATAATACAAACATGGACAAAAATTCCATAGCTTTCTAATAAAAAAAACCTGCATTTCGTGCATGTTTTAATAAATTTGGCGAACTACCCCTATTTTTTCGGGTTTACTTAAAAACCACCCTATCGATTTTAATGACGTTAAATATACTTGTAGTGCAGTCAAAAATATTAGTTAAGAGTTTTTTCTTATTCATCGTAGATCAACCCTAGCGATGTTACGAGGGTTAACATGTAACTGCTTTTCGTAAGAATGATGTGATAAAACTATCAGGTATTTTGAAAATAGTTTAAACAAAAACTTAAATTAGTCGCACAATAAAATGTTTAGTGTAAAATAATTCATAATACACCATTTAGGGGTGATTGGGATTAACCACCCTCTTAAAAATTAAATTAAATTAGTAAATTACTGGACAAGTGGGAAGAAAGGTTATTTGAAACTAGAAACCGTAAAAAACAAATACCGAAAAGTAACGTCAAGACACAATTACACAGATGGCTAAATATATTGCGGAAAGAGGGACATACAAAGAAAAATTAGCAGAAATTACCGAATTTGTAATTAATCAAGCGAGAGCTTGATTAATAGTAGATAATAAATTGCCACCACATGATATTGATATATGCAGATGGGCTATACAAGCTAGAAATGAATAGAATTTATCTCCTCAACTGTTCAAAGCATCCCATAGCTGGATGCAACGTTTTAAGAAAGCTAGCCAGTTTGTAAGCCAAAAAATAACTTTAGCAAAAGATTTCGTTAAAGAGACAACGCTACAAATCCAAATACATGGACCTGAAAACACCTACAATTCGAATTAGAGCGGTTTTAACTTGGAATTCTATTCGGGAAGAACATTAAGCGATTTAGGAGTTAAAACCGTAGAAAGTGTGGTCCAGTCGGTGTCATCTACAACGCATAGTTCCACAATTCAACCAGTAATATCTGCTGATGAGAAACTTCTTTCTCCACTTTCATTGTTTTAAAAAAACCCTCTGGCAGCTTTGGACCGAGGGTAGCAACTACAATGTTTAAGGCAGACAATATATACGTTTTGGCATCAAAATCTGGAAAGTTAACTTCAGAACACACGAAGAATTGGCTACAAAATGTATATTTTACAAATACTGGTTCTAAATCATTATTATTATTAGATTCTTGGAGTGGCCATTGTCCTGAAGTTATTAGTGAAATAACTCCATCAGATACTAATTTTAAACATGATTGGTCGAAAAAGGGGATAGAACATTATATTGGAAAGTTGGCAAGCTGGGGTCAGAGGGTGGAGGGGGCCGACGGGTTTAATGAACTAATTGAACTGGTTAGGGAGGCGACGTTGAAGAAAGAGAGTGGGCGACAGGGGATTAGACTGGGAAGAAACGAATGGTGGGATAGGGGATGTAGAGAGGCCAAGAGAGAAGCCAGAAGGAAATTGAGACAGCGGCAGCGAGGGGAAGTAGAGATAGATAGATATATAGAGGCCAACAAAGAAGAATGCAAGATAAAGAAGAGGGAGCTGAAGAAAAGGGAGGCTGAGAAGATTAAGGAGTTGAAAGGGTAAAATGAGGTATGGAGATATTTAAAGAGGATGAGGAATGGAAGAGAGGAAGTCAGAGATATAAAAATGACTGAATGGAGAACCTACTTTATGGGATTGTTGGGAGGGGTGGAAAAGAGAAGACTGGGAGAGGGAGAGCGAGGGGTGCAAGGAGGAGAAGAGATAACACTGCAAGAAATGGAGGTAGTATTGAGGGGACTGAAGAGGGGAAGGGCGCCAGGAGAGGATGAGATCCAGAATGAGGCATGGTTGGAGGCGACGGAGACGGTGATGAAGAAACTATGGAAGGTAATAAACGACGTATGGATGGGGGAGAAATTTCCAGGCAGGTGGAGGATGGGGATAATATGCCCACTATATAAAAAGGGGAGTAAAAGGGTGGTGAGCAATTATAGAGGGATCACCCTGTTGGACACAACTTTCAAAATTTATGCTAAGATACTGCTGGGGAGGATGGAAGAGGAAATGGAGAAGGGGGAGCTGTTGCCGGATGAGCAGGCGGGATTTAGGAAGGGAAGAGGGGCAATTGACAATGTATACATTCTGAAACACCTGGTAGATAGGGAGTTGAACAAGAAGGGGGGAAACTGTATGGATTGTTTATTGAGCTGAAGGCTGCATTCGATAACGTGGATAGAGAGAAGTTATGACAGAACAACTGATAGGACGGGTGAAGGAGATGTACAGGGAGACGATGGCCAAGGTTAAAGTGGGGGAAGAGTTAAATGAGGTATTCTGGACGACAAAGGGATTGAGACAGGGGTGTACGCTTAGCCCCACACTATTTGCAATATATACGGCGGACTTGAAAAAGAGACTTGCGAAGGGGTAAATGGGTGGTGATAGGAGGAACAAAGGTGCACGCCTTGGCGTATGCGGACGATTTGGTGGTTGTGGCTAGAGAGGCGGTGGATATGAAGGAGATGATGAAGTCCCTGGAAAGATATTTTAAGGCGAAGGGGTTGGAGGTAAACGTCGAGATAATGAAGAGAATTTTATTTTGTTTTTTTGTTTATTTAATTATTTAGCTTTTATTTTATTTATTTTTTATCTATAAAACTTATCGCACATTTGTTAAAAATTGACCACCACTCATCACATTTGTCTATGTTTTTAATTTCTTCCTCTGAATTAGGTCAAACCAAGCCTTTAACTAACATGCTATACTCCAATCTACACCTTTCCTCAAATTTATTTTTACACTTAAATAGAACATGTATAGAAGTTCTAATTTCATCACCACACATACAGAACGGAAATTCAAATTTACCGATTCTATTTAAGTACTCCTCAAAATTGCCATGACCAGTAATTAACTCTACAGTTTCGGGTTTTAAAAATCTACCAACCCTACCAACAAAAAAAAAGAGCGAACAGGGTGATGGAACAGGTTGGGGAATGGGGGGAAAGAACTTTTGGGAGGGACGTGTAAAAAGGAAAGGTTATGTTTAATGGCTTGGTAAAGAGCACAATGATGTACGGAGCAGAAGTATGGGGATGGAGAGAACAAGATTTGCTGGAGGATATACAAACACGATATTGGAGATGGGTAGTAGGGTTGGCAAGGGAGACTCCAGGGTATGTAGTGAGGGAGGAGATTAAGGTGGATACAGTAAGGGTGGAGGCGAGGAGAAGAGCAGTGAATTATTATTAAATTCATTGCAGGATCTTGGGAGAGTGCTGGTGGGAAATTAAGGAGAGGAGGCTGATCTATGGGCAAAGAGACAGAGAAGAATATTATAGAAGAGTGGGATACTCACTAACTGGGATCGAAAATAGAAGAGCAGAAAGAGGTGAAATGAGAGATAGGGACATAAATATACAGAGGCAGGAAAAAAGGTCACAGATACGAGAAGGGAGATATAATAAAAGGTATGGGGAGATAGTGACAGAGGAACTGCCAAAATATTTGTTGATGGAGGAGGATGATGAAGGGAAGAGATTGGTGGCCAGATTCCGCTGTGGCAATGAGGAGAGGGGGAATAAGTATTGGGCGGACGATGTGGAAAGGTGGTGTGGGCTGTGTGGAGAGCATGGGGAGACGCTGGAACACATGCTGAGAGGGTGTAGTGAGTTAAGGGAGGAGGCAATAGACATCAAGCAGATTTTGGGAGAGGGGGGCGAGGGCAAAAGATGGTTGAGGGGGGTGATGGTGGCGAGGAGGTGAAGGTGTGGAAAGGGGGGAGGAGGGTAGAGGATCTGGAGGTGTATATATATAGTAGAACGTATTAAAGGGAAGATTGTAAATACTAAAAACAATAAAACGCTTATTATTACTAATTTTAAACATTTATCTATACCTACCTAGCCCCTAGATGTATTGGTTTCAGAATATGGAAAAATGTTATTAGAAGGTTCTCTGATCAGATAATTCTTTACCTCTGATGTCAATTTACATCAGAGGGATAATATATTAAAATTGCAATCCCTAACGCATAACCAGTTGTCTCCACTCGGTTTATAAATGTTTTTAAATACGCATGGTTAAAACTAGAACTAACACTACCAGCACTATCACTGGAACTAACACTAATACTAGACTTAGAACTAGAAACTTTCGGGTTAAGTGGGTTAAAAAGCCAGGGCTTAACCCGAATGTTTCTAGGTCTAGTGTTAGTTCTAATGATAGTGCTAGTGTTAGTTCTGATTTTAGTTTAAATATCTTATTTATCTAGTAGTTTTATATTTATTATTTAAAGAAAATGAGAGTAGTTCACCTCATGGAACATCGATATAAATAGATTAAAAAAAAACAATACTACATTTAACGAATTACGATGACGGTTTTCATTTTCGAGATATAAACACAAAAAATAATTTGTAACCATTTTCAAAAATTTTTACATCAAATATAAAACAAACACAGTGCCAAATTTCGCCGTATTCGACAAGTAACGCCCGGGATAGAATTAATTTTTAAGGGGGTGGTTAACCCCAACCACCTCTAAATGGTGTATTATGCCTTATTTTACACTAAATATCTTATTGGGCGACTAATTTACGGTTTTGTTTAAAGTATTTTTAAAATACCTGACACTTTTATCACATCATTTTTACGAAAAGTAGTTAACCCTCGTAACATCGCTAGGGTTGATCTACGATGAATAAGAAAAAACACCTAACTAATATTTTTGACTGCACTACAAGGACATTTAACGTCATCAAAATCGATAGGGTGGTTTTTAAATAAACCCGAAAATAGGGGTAGTTCGCCCCTTTTAACCCTCTGGTATATGTGTGATACATCAAAAGAAAGCTCTTTTAAAATGAATATCAGCTACAATTTACGAAATTTTGATAGCACTTTTCGTTTTCAAAATATAAGTGAAAACGTACTTTTTTTCCAAACTTCCAACCCCTATAACTCACCCCAGGAGCTTTTACCGCACGTATAAAAAATGCGCGGACCTTATTTCGGCGCATTTTATGACTGTACCAAATTTCATCGAAATCGGTGAGACACAGTCGTAACACTTCCCTTGTGAGACATGGGGTTTTAAAGACATGTTGAAATTTATCAAAAGAGCTTAAAACCAAAATAACTCTAAAACGAAAAACGATAGGTACCAATAACTTTTATCAAAGTCAACCTATTTTTTTACGTAGAGTTACATGGTGTAATAAAAACTATAGCATTACATTTAAAATAACGAAGTTATGGTCTACTTCCGGTAGACCATAACTTCGTTATTATTAGGTATATAGGGGAGAGTCGGTGAAAACGAGATACCGCTGTTTTCTCAACAACAAATTGAACTATCTACCTGCTGAACGTCAAATTAGAATCATACGATCTGGTATTTAGTGTTGCAAACCACAGTAGTGAATTAACTGCAAGTCTGTGAGAGAAAACACGTGCAACGAAAAAAGTGAGGTTGTACGAGGTTGCGAAAAGGTATATTAGCGATTAATAATTGTGAAGTGATCTATGATTTTATTGTTAATGAATGACCAGGTCTCGGTAAAAATGTCGCTTTCAGCGGAAATCTGGTTATAATCAGAGCCGCGACGTTGTCGGGCAACTCATTGGCGGCTCGTCGTCTTACGGTAGAGACTGGGGCCACATGGACCACATCACGTCTTATATAGTATACCACGCCACTGGTTGAGTTTTAGTCCGACAATCGGCCAAACACGTATTGAACACTGCACCACAGAGAACCCCCCAAATTTTACATAGGCCAGCATTCAACCAGTATCGTTACGTTGTGGCACATCGATGTGCTCGATAGAAGCACGTTACTACTACTCTATAACCCGTTCGCTGCTCTATACAGATGGTGACATCAACAGCCCGAAACATCGCAGCTCTAACTTATAATACACTGTTGGAAATAATTCACGAGCACACCCTTTATAATCTGAACGCGTGTGTCTAGCGCAATAAAATTTTAGCGCAAAAAAGAAAGCGGCACAACTCTGCTGGGAGGAGAAACATCAATAGCCAGAGTATCCCCCGTGAACTTCGCGTACCGTCGCTACACGACGTGGCATGGAGTCTATAAGTCGCTGTATTGCAGCGAGAGGGATGGCCAACCATGCCACCTCAACTCGCCTCCATAGCTCCTCAACGTTAGCTGAGGAAGCCGGATAACGTAGAAGTCTCCGACCAGTCATGTCCCAAACATGTTTGATCGGATTCAGATGCGGAAACCGAGCTAGCCATGGAAGCATTCGTATATGGTGCTCTTCCACAAAGGTCTGTACAACACGCCCGATGTGCTGTCGTACGTTGTCGTGCATGTATAGCAGATCTGGGAGCCGCCGAACGTAGGGAAGCACAACGGACCGTAGCACCTCATCTACGTATCGTTGTCCCGTCATGGTCTGCTATACACGCAGCAGACGTGTACGTCCACCATATGTAATCGCACCCCATACCATAATGCTCGGTTGTTGATGGATAGGGCGTTCTTGCACACACTGCTCGAGTAGACGATCACCACGGCTCCGACGAACTAAAATTTGCGCATCACCGGTGCTGAATTCGAATCTTGATTTGTCGGAAAACAAAATGTCCCTCTACTCGGCAACCTAATGGCTAGCGTCGACCCACTCGTGACGTATGCTGCGGTGCTCGGGTGTTACTGGAATCCGCTGTATCCCACGACGCGCGCGCAGTCCTCCATCTACCAAACGCCGCCGTACAATTCGCGTAGTGAGTGCGCCTTCCCCTGCCGGTGGCCAAACAGCTCCAAGTTGCCTTGAGGAGGACACACACGACGCTAAAGCGCTGAGCACAAGAGCGCGATCCTCGTGTGCTGGGGACACGCAGGGCGGTCCCCAGCACACGAGGAGACGACGCGCAATTTCACAGAACGATACACCCTCAATGTGCATACCCACAAACATTCCTCGCTCAGACGCGCTTAAGTAACGCGATCGCCCATCCATTGCGCACAGAGTACGATAACAATGTGGTCCCTCACACCACACTAAAAACGACCGGTATTTTCCATCCACTTCGGTCTCCATAGCGACGGAATGTTCCACTTGGAAGGGCGGCTTAGTCAACATTGCCGCGACGGAACAACTCGAAACTCCCTGAATAAACTCGTCTACAGTAAACCTTTGTGCTCCGCAAATATTAAGGATTTATCTTCACGCGTTCAGATTATATAGGGTGCGCTCGTGAATTATTTCCGACAGTGTAACTACACATCAACGACACTGGGGAGCGTTGAGACAACACTGTTCTGTTGAAGTTGCAATAGAAAACACGCGTCGATCTAATATTAAGTCTTGGTACGTTAAAATTGATTATGTATAAAATACAGACACTACATCAAATCAGTTCAGTAATATACTGTAATCAATACCTCTAGGGGGATATATTTGGTCAATTCGATAACATAAAAACTTTAAGAATAATCTTTAAATGCGCTCTAATAAATTAACATGTACAGCATAAAAAGGTTGTCAAATCAAAGATGCGTATTCAAGACGCGAACGAATCAGAGCATTAAAAATAGTAAGAAGGCCAACGGTTGAAAATTCTTTACAATTGCGATATATAAAACCATAAATTCGATAACATTTCGCGCACAGATTAGTTGCATGGTCTATTATGGTTAGTTAGCTATGGTTAGTTTTGAATCAAAAGTTACTCCCAACTCTCTAATATTATTAGTGCACCGCAAGACTTCATTACCGATACAGTACTCTGTGTGTATCAGCGAACTTCTGGTGTAGGAAACAACGGCGCACTTCGACACATTTAGTGACAATCAGTTATTCGCGCACCGCTTGATAATACTATCCAAACCACTCTGAAGCATAACACTATCCGCTGAAGAGCGAACTGAGTTAAAAATGTTTAGGTCATCAGCAAAAAGTAGTTTACCGCAATCAATGGAGTCCGTGATGTCATTGATGAAGATGAGAAATAGAAGTGGACCCAGGTTTGAACCTTGAGGCACTCCCGATGTTGGCCGAATAGGATACGAACTGCAGTTGAAGTATCTGACGCTCTGCTCTCTATCTCGAAGGTAAGACTCCATAAGGGAGATCAAAGGTTTACTAAATCCAACGGAACTCAACTTGCGTAACAACACATAATGACCCAACTGATCAAAGGCCTTCTGAAAATCTAGGTAAACAACATCTACTTGGCCTCTAGCATCTAGCACATCGGACATAAATTGTGCAAAACAAGCTAGGTTTGATACAGTTGATCGATTCTTTACAAAACCATGCTGGAAGGGTGTTATGTAGGGCTTAATATGTGCGTAGATATATTTGTATAAAATTGACTCAAATACTTTGGAGAAGCCACATAGTAACGAAATAGGTCGATAGTTTTCAATGTTAATAAAGGCTTTCTTTCACTGTGTAGGCATCTCGCACTTTTTGAGAATTAAGTTGAAAAGATACAGTAGGGGAGTATCAAAAATAGCGGCGCAATCTCGTAGCAAGAAGCTGGGAATACCATCAACTCTCGCGAAAAGTTTATTTTTGGCATGTGGCAACGCTGAATTTACATCCTCGAGAAGGAAACCACTCATTTGAAGGATTTGGTCCAATGTTAACCCAGAACCGGACAAATTGTGAGGATCCGAATCAATTTAGACATCACCAAAATATTCGGCGAACCCGTCAAGAATTGAGGTACTCGTAGTGTATTCATTTTGTCTGTAGTTCATAATACCAGGTATCTGAGAAGAAGGGCTCTTCTGGATTGTACATAGCCCCAAAAACCCCTCGTGTCACTACAAATTGCATTCTAAGTATCAGTTATATATTGTTTGTAAGCAGCGTTTATCATAGTTTTGATGAGCATTCGTTGATGCTTGAATAATTCCAAATAATAAGCGGTTCGATACCTTTTATATTTCTTATGTATGCTTCCTTTAACCCGAAGAGCCTCTCTAATGTTTTTTGTGAACCAGAGCGGGTATTTCTTTTTTCCAGGCTGCAAAAATCCAAATTTTGGCACAGCGATATCACATTCTTTATAAATGAGTTCATAAAATGTTGCGCAAACAACCTCCACATCCGTTTCATTATAAATTATTGACCAATCTGTAGAGCTTAACAAATTGTAGAACAACGGAAAATTCGCTCGCTTCAAGTTATAAGTAGGCACATTAGATGTAGCTTGTAATTCAGGCGAAGTAATAAACAAGAAAATATCATTTGAAGTGCGAGAAGATCTTCGACCACAATAGGGTCCAAATCTCTGGAGACCACACAAGGGAAGTTGCAAAATACCAGGTCCAATAAGCGGCTATTGGTGTTTAGGATATTGTTAGCGTGAAGTTGTTAAATGATTCATAGTTTAAGAGAGCTGTACCAAGGCGATCTCTTCCGTCGGGATTCGCATATGATGGAACATTAAAGTCACCCAAAACCATAATAGGGTCATTGGCAAGATTGTTCAATGTTTGGTGCCGCTCCAAAAATGTCTAGGTAATGATGAGAGAATCTCACAGTTCTGGCCTTGTTCATCCATCGCCAGAACATTTACAATAACTCGGCTAATGTTGACTCAATATTCATCGTGTACATATATTTGATTATGGTGTGAATTTTTTCAAAACAAAATACCACTATTTGAGACTATGAAAGAATTTTATTTTAATTTTAAATCAGTGCTACGCTCGTTTCGACCAATAAGTTGGTCTTCTTCAGGCACGTCGTGTTAGGATGCAGCAAATGGAATACAATTAACATTGTAATTAAGCAATATGGATAACACGATCTTTGGAACTCTGTTTAAGGTGTATTTACTTACAAGATGTAATCAAAGTACTTCACAAAATAAAACCATTAGGCGTACAAAATGTTAAAATTTAAATGTTGGGCGAGTTCTTTATATCGGTAAAGTGGTTATTATTATTTCACCAGGCATTAAACCGATACTAAAAACCATAACAAACACAAGAAAACATACGAGATGAATTCGGTGTCAAACGAATTCATCTTGAAAATTTATGTTTAAAATCGACTTTATTGTAATGTGGTCGATGTGCGACATTTACAGTAACGCCAGACCAAACCATTCCTATTCCACACTCGAAAAGGAAAATTAATGCTGATGTCAAAAGGTGAGGTAAAACTGCTGTGCTATTTTCCACACCATATAAAGAAGAACTAAAAAGATCTATCACAGCGAACCAGAAAAAAAGTACCCAAAGCGTAGTCTAGCTGAGAAGACTACAGTAGACTCAAATAAAAAATGTAAATAAAATTCATTTTCGCACTTTAAATGAATTTTTTATTTTTATTATTTCTCTACCGGTTTCGCTATTTGTTATAGCATCATCAGGAGAATACCTATATTAATACAAAACATTTTTTATGTTTATCGTAAAACAAGGGTGTTACATTATTTGAACTATTACAATAAAATTTTAAAAAAGAACTTACGTCAATGGTTACAAAAGCATTTTATTAAAGAAGTTACTGGGCATTTCTTTTTGTGTTTACACTTTTAAATTACACTGAGAATTTTGTAAAATTATGATTAGAGAGGATTAAATTTTGTGAAGCGTAGTAGCGTCATGCACCTTGCCGCCAAAGTTGATTTGAGGTTATATGTTTATTGGGGAAACTTCGTTTTTATTGTTTGGTAATATGGTGAATGTCGCTGACGTCTTATTTGAATTTGAAAGTAATATAATAGTTATCAAAATAGTTATTAAAATATTTAATAAAACCACTTTAAAAAGGGGATTTTTATTAAGGTTCAAATTGCCCCTCAGCTCGGACTTAACAATTTTCCAAGCAGAAGTTCTTGCTACAAACTTCTGCACCGCTTTGAACCTACAGAAGGGACAAAAAGGTGCATCCATAAACATTTTCACAGACAGTCGGGCTGCCTTAAAAGCAATTCAGGCCTACACGTGTGGCTCCGCACTGATCAGAGAGTGTACCAACAACCTGAGAGAACTCGTTAGGGGCAATGATGTCACCCTATGGTGGGTTCCAGGTCACAGCAACATTGAGGGCAATGAGAAGGTCGACAAGCTGGCCAAAGAGGCAGCAAACACGCCCTTCATTGGACCCCAACCTGGTTGTGGACTACAAAAAAGCCACCTAAAACAAATAATCAACAACTGGGAGGCTTCAAAGATAGCCTTACGCTGGAAAGAACTTCCAGGTCACAGACAAGCGAAGAGTATGATAACTCCGTCGCAAAATAAAACCAAAGAGGTTTTATGCCTCAGCAAAGGGGATCTAAGAACGCTCTCAGGCTACCTGATCGGCCATGCGCCCCTAAAATACCACCTCTTCCACATTGGACAAGCTGAGGATCAAACTTGTCGACTATGCAACGACGAGTCAGAAACTGCTGAACATATACTGTGCAATTGCGTCGCCAGAGGCCGTCTAAGACACAACGTCTTCGGTAAAACTCCCCTGTTACCTACCGACATAAAGGTTCAAGACCTCAGGACAATACTAAGGTTCATTAAGGACCTACATTTGCCCTAAACCTTTGGAGGCCTAAAGTTACAATAGATCTTATAGGTCGCGGTAACGAGAGGGGCCGCTCTCCTCAGCCCGGCAGCAATAATAATAATAAGGTGGGGATTTATATGGTTAAGGGTAGGATATAAAAGGATAGGTGTGCTGTCTATGGGATCCAGAAAATTGCGATAACAAAATGACACCTTGTTTTGAAATCCTCGTCTAATCTGGGGGGTTATTATTTGGGTGGGTTGTAATATAGAATCTAAAAATTATTAAGGTAGGAGTTGTTAAGGGACAAAGGGATGTTAAAGGATAGGTTAGAGAAGGGATAGGGGTGATATCCATGGGACCCAGAGTAGTGCGATTTCAGAGTGACATCTTATTCCGAAATCCTGGTCTCTCTGGGGGGTTTTTATTGGGTAGAGGTATATTATAAATTCTGTATAAATTGTTAGGGGTTGCTATGGGATGAGGATAAGGTGGAAAAGATGGGGGTGATGTCCATGGGACCCAGATTAGTGCAACTTCAAAATGACATCATGTTTTGAAGTCCTCGTCTATCTGGGGTGTTTACTGGATGGGGTGTAGGGTTGTTTTAGGAAAGAGTACAGTGGTTTGTGTGTTGTCTGGATTTGGTCGTTTACACATGCTAAATCAGGGTTATTCTTGATGAATTTTTTGATTTCGTATCCTTCAAGGATTTCCATGAGACGTCACAGAGATGGGCGGAACTTATAACGACTCCAAACAATTTCGTTGCTAACCACAGTTGCTAACGATAAACCGCCAAAAAATGTCATTTAAAATATCACTTAGTTTATTTTATTTTAACACTAAATGAAAAATTGCATATGGAAATTTATCGTTAGCAACACAGTTAGCAACGAAAATGTTTGGAGTCGATATCAGCTCCGCCCACCACTGTGACGTCAGGGCTTAGGTTGTCTATTATTTGTCAAATAAACGTTGTTATTGTGTTTCCATGAGTGTCTACAATTTTTTTAATATTTTACTTACAAAATCGGCGCATTTGTGGTTTTTGCTAAATATCTTGAGAACGGTCTAGAATTTTAAGACACTTTGTATTACAAAAAATATTTGTATTTAAATTCTGCATAAGATAGTAAAGTAATATACAAGGTGTTCCATTTGAAAATCTTAAGAAAAACTGGTTTAAAAATTAACCAACACACTAGGTTAAATATCGATATATGGGTGCATTTTTCAAAAAATTCTAATTATCTCCCAAACTATTAATGTTAGGTATAGGACATATCGGATATAAAAGAAGTAAAATGAGACGCCGAAGACGACTAAGCAATAAAATATGGGGGGTGCCATTTAAAAAAATGAAGTTATGGTACATCCAAATTTCGAAAAGTTAATGTGCCATAGTTAATTAAGAGTTTATTGTATACAACAATCTGTCTACAATTCTTTACATTATATGCCATAGTAAAGTGATCAAAGGTTCTAGACAGCCATTCTGGGCACCAAAACATACTCCATCATGTTGCTTAAGCATGTTCTAAATCCTAAATTGATATCTCAAAAATCGAGTGTTCTCTGATTTTTTGAACAAATGTCTGCTGGAGCAGATTTTTCTAGAAAAATTCGAATAACTCGAGAACGGCCGAATCAAATTGCAAAAAGTAGTTATTCATAAACTTTGAAAATAGACAAATCCAAATATGCAAAAATATACAGGTGTTCCATTTCAAGAAATACATTTTGTGTAGTCACAATTTTTTGAACCACCTCGTATATGCGAAAATATTTTCCAAAAATACATTCATATACATTATGTCCCCGGATCGAGTTACAAAGAGGAAACAAATTTTTATTACTGGTTTTTCAAACTTATCTCAGCATAAATAATGCGTCGGATATGTTCAAACTACTATATCGCACGAATTTTATGCTCTAACTATAGAAGTTAACTAATTATTCCCATTTTTATGTAAAAATTGGACTTTTTTCTAAATTGAAAATTTTTCAAGTTCAATTTATGATATGTAACCATAGAAACCATAAAAGTTACAACTTATGTTAGTGAGGTTAAGTCTTTTCATGCGATGTTAACCGTGAAAGAGAGAATTTATTTAGTACAGTGCTATGGTACTGGTGAATCATGTTTTCGTGTAGTTACACAAAAATTCCACCAAAAATACCCGGACACAAAAATATTTCATGTTAGGGCTCGCAAACTTATGAAAATATTTTTGGAAACGGGTTCTGTATTATCCATAAAGAAGCAGACAAAGAGGCTAAATGAGGAAGACGCTGCTTCTCTAATAGTATTAAATTCCATTCAAGAAACTCCAAAATTATCACTCCGAAGAAGAGCGTTACAAACTGAAATTAGTAAATCGCACCTCTCCAGAATTTACAAAATTGAACTTTAGACCACGATTTAGACAGAATTTGGATGCCGGCGATGATGCCAAACGTTTGGATTTNAAATAATTTGTTATTTTCTTCTGATAACAAATATATATAGTTTGTGGGGTATATTTCTTATAGTTATTGAATAATTAACAAAAATTCATTTTGTTCCATCTAAATCTAATGTATGTATTTAAATGTTAATGTTGCTATGGTGATAACTATACATACTATGAGGGAATATAATGTATCAATTTTTTTTGTTCTTTCTAAAACTATTGTATGTATTTAAAAGTTAATGTTGTTATGGTGATAACCATACCATGAGGGAAAGCATTGTTTCCAATTATTGGCAAAGTTTGTAGCAAGGACAGTAGAATCTAACAGGACTGCTACACCGCAGTCTACGTTACACTATTTACCACGCCTGGTAGATAACTGTCTATGTTTTTAGAGGTTATATGATAGACATTAATACGTCTAAAAACATAAAACTTCAAAACTAATATAAATACGTCTAGGATATAACCTCTAAAAACACACAGCAAACGCATAGACCATAACAACAGCTGGGCGTGGAAAATGTTGTGACGTAGTTTGCGGGTAGGCTGTCACAACAATGGATGTAGCAGTCCTGTTAGATTCTATTGTCCTTGAGTTTGTAGTAGTATTTAAAAATTCACTAACAACTCTGGCATTATGTGCTGGTGCTCCGTCATATTGAAAATATATCATTTGAGACATATTTAGTGGCAAATTGTCGACCAAAGACTCAATGTGCTGCCTTAATATATTGAGGTGTTTCCCTGAGTTTAAGTTTTTATGGTAGATACTATATGTCAAAATTCTATTATCTAAAAGGGCACACCATACATTGAACCCCAATCTTCTTTGAACACTCAGAGACTTCATCGGTCCAGAAAACATTTTGAACAAACAGCAGATTATTTAATTTTTTTAAATATCATCTACAAAATTCTAATCTTCGATTGACATCTCCGGCACGTAAATAATGAGTTAGTCCCGCTTTGTATGGTTTATACTTATTTTTCTTTCATATTCGGGAGCAGCGGCTTTTGGGTCAGACGTCTTGTTGCAATTTCTCTTGCAGGTCATTTTGGTATGTTTTTGTATGTGGTTTGGGGAAGGACCAAATATCTATTAAATTTTCTGCTAACCGGCTGAAGGTTCTTACGTGCGGTTGTCTTCTTTCTGGATATCTTGTGAAATAAAATTCCGCGGCTAACGTCGCATTCTTATCTGATAACATATAGCATTCCATCATGTTACATTTTTCATAATTTTCGAAATTCATTGTAAAGTTTTATTCAGTTTTGTTATACTTTGACACTTAACATGCTGGTGCATCGTACCAGCACATAATGCCAGAGTTGTTATCGAATTTTTAAATACAAACTTTGGCAATTATTTGATACATTATGTTCCATCATAGTATGTATGGTTATCACCATAGCAACATTAACTTTTAAATACATACATTAGTTTTAGATAGAACAAAATGAATTTTTGTTAATTATTCAATAACTATAAGAAATATACCCCACAAACTATATATATTTGTTATCAGAAGAAAATAACAAATTATTTTAAGTCATAGCCAACTATGGTTTCCATTTAAAAAAATAAAGTTACGTCTAAAATCTCGAAAATAAAAGATGGGAAAAAAATTCTACCTACGCCACTGAATTCTTCGTAAAAAGTTGCCCATATAATGTTTTATTTATAATACTCCATCTTTGATAATAAGTGAGATATTCGCGATTGTCGTTTTCGCAAAATTTTCAGTTTTTGCCGATAGGCCGAAAACAAAAGACGATAGCTGTTCGGAGTTTTCGTCATTAGCATTTCCTCGAAAAACGAGATCATGACATGTAAGCTACTTTTTTTCCTTCTCTTTTAGTTTCGGAGATAGCCTATGCGGACATCGAAATTGGGACACCCTGTACATGGTACAGTATGAATTAAAAGTGGAAAATAATTAAAAATTAATATTAAATGTATTAATTAATTTAAAAAAATTAATCTCAAAGTGATTTAATGAGTATTATTATATCTTAAATCATTTTATTTTAAGCTATCTAATTAAATTACACTCATTATTTAACAGATTATGTTATAATTTTTTTTCTGTGTTATAGTCTAAGTATTTATTTAATTTCCTTTTTTAAAGTTGCTAAATTAACGTAATTCGAATCGTTGTATTACGCGTTAAATATTATCATGTGCAATGTTTTCCATTTAAAACGAATACAAACTAAACAAAAAAATAAAAATGTTGTTGTTGTTGCATGTGTGCAAAAAGAAATTGAAATTCGTCTAATTCTCGTGGAAAACTCTCGAATGCGTTACTTAATCGGTTTAAATGAATTAATCAGATCGCGGAACGATTTGCGATAAAGTTTTTGCGACATCAACGACCCTGAAAAGTCCAAACTTTTAACGGTTATAAAAGTTTTAACAAAATCTCGCTGTCCGGGTCAAAATGTCACATTAACCGTTTGTATATAAACCAAAGATGCAGCTAAAGATGAGCTAGTTTTCACTTGGTCTTCGTTCTGAACACGAAAAGAACCAACGTTCTTCTACTTGAAGATTAAAATGGCCAAAATCATCATTTTCGTTCTTGCTTTCGTCGCATTCCAGGTAAATATTATTTAACTTAATAAAATAAGATTATTTTTTAACTCAATTTTATGTTTGTAACCTTGAATATAAATTAATTTATGATTCGCTATTTTTCAATTATTATTTTTTATTACTCATTTCCGTTTTTAATTTAATTCAATTTTATTTAATCTCTATTATTATTTTTAATAATAATTTAAAACATTTATTGAATTACATTTGCGAATCCTGATTTAATTTTTTTTCTTGATAACCTCTTATTTATTCGATAACCTTGAATAACCCGATAAGAATTTTCGTTATATAATCGAACTCGTTTCTTAAAGGGATGTTTTGGTAAACCAGCCGATAAATCCCAATTGGAAACTTTAGCAAACAACGCTAAAGTTCTCGCCGAAAACGTCACCCACACCCTTGGTCTTAATGAAATTTCCTCCGAAAAAGTCTTGAAAACCCTCAACGATCAAGCTAAAACCTTCTCCGATAATCTCAACACCTTAAAAGCACGTCTTGACAAAGAAGTTGAAGCTCATCAAGGTGACGTTAAAGCTCAACTCCTCGCGCTCGAACAAAAAATCACTAAAGCCACCGAAGATCTTGGAAAAGTTGTCGATCCCGATAAGAAAATCAAAAAAGGTGCCGATGAAATTAAAGCCCAATTCGATTCCAGTTTCAAGGGAGTGGCTGAATCTTTTGATCAATTGGTGAAGAATCTTCAACCGGGTGCTCAAAAAGCTGGGGAAAATGTGAACGCTTTCACTAAGAGTATGTTGGATTCCTTCTTGGAGATGGGAAAAGACATCCAAACTAAATTTAATAAAGCTGTAGCTGATCATGAGAAGACTCATTAGGAAATAAGTTGGTTTTTTTCGATGTATTTTTGATTATTATTTTTTTTAAATAAAGTCATATATCTTTAAAACACAATTTTATTTCGATTTTTAAACACAAATCATAAACTAACATAGTAAATTGATAATTTTAAGTCATTAATTAGTTACATAATTTAGATTTTTGCTTTAAGTAAAATTTAAGTATACAGAGTCAGTCAAAAAGTTACAGAAGTACCACTATTATATCTAGTAATGATCTCGTAATCAAATGATAAGTAATCTTCTGCGAGGAATAAGTGGTATTCTACAAGTTGTATTTCGTTTCCATTGTATCCAGTTTTGTACCAAATGCATAAGATAACAGAAATCCGTCCATTAAAATTTTCAGAGAGTTCAATATTTTATTATCTGCAGTAAGTAGACTTCTGCACAAAGTATTTACGTCTTCTCGTATCTACGTTTTTATTACCAGTAATTAATCTTGTACTTGCAGCATATGGTCTCTTGCAAGCATTATCTTGTCATTTGGTGTATGTAGACTTCTGTACAAAGTATTTAAGCCTCCATTATCAGTATCTAATCTTCTGCTGGCATTGGATGGCCTTTCAAGAGCGTTATTCAGACTTCAATTACAAAAAAATAATCTTGTGTCTGCAGGGGCCTGCTGTATACAGGGTTCTTCAGAATTTAATCGACAAACTTTACTAGAACTTAGTACTTGTCAAAATAATACAAGTTTTTTATATAAACATAGGTTCGCAACTCTCTTATTTTCGAGCTATGAATAATGAAGGTTTTGCCAAAAATTTATTTAACTTTTTAACACCATGGAGTATTAACATTTTTTTTTTTTTCTATATTTTGCATAGCACAATTGTATAACACCTAGTAAATACATACTAATTAGTTACCTATTTTCAACACTAAATTAAACTAGATAATGTTTTGCAGCTTTTCCCAGTGGTCCAGTCTGCTTTACCCACAATATAGATAATATAAATATTGTCATATTTTTACCGTTTTAAGACTAAACACCAAAAACGCGCACACTGAGATACGCGGAACACACGTATTGGGTATTATTGTTTTTGTTATAATTCCGCACTTTTGCTTGCGTTTGAATCGACTAGGGCACTAGGTTACTAAATCGAACGGCTTCATCCGCTGAAAGGGACGCAGGACATCCTCGTTGTGAAATGATCGTGCATTCTTTTCTCATGTTTACATGCGAATGATGCAATTTCTAATGACACCGATGCTACTTTCAAGTCGCGATGGAGGTCGGTGTTTCTTATATACCAGGGTGCATTCACTATGCACCTTATACTTTGTTCTGCAATCTTTGAATTGCATTTGTGTTGCAGGTACAACCCCACAGTTGGATTCCGTATGTCCATTTTGGTTTTAATACTTGCTTATATATTAACAACTTGTTTTTTAGTGATAGCGTTGATGTTCTGCCAATATAGGTGTCTAAATTTGATATCAAGTTCCTAATATTTTGCGGTGTCGGCGTAAGGGACTGCATTGCCATTTATGTGTACTGGGACATAGTTTACTTTGTAAGTAAAGTTTATATATGTCGATTTATTTGTATTTAGTTTTATTAGCCATCGTTTGGTCCAGTTTTATATTGAATTTAATGACAATTGTAACTTATTTGCTGCAACTACTTCATTTTCTACAACAGCCAAGATCGCTGTGTCGTCTGCGAATGTAGCTGTTAAAGTTTCTGGTACCTGAGGAAGGTCGAATGTGTAGAGTAAGTACAATGTTGGGCCAAGCACAACTCCGGCTCGTATTTCATGTATTGGTGAATAAGCGTTTTCGTATTTTACTCTAAAATATCGATCAGAAAGATATGATTTTAGTAGTTGACTATACGTTGATGGTAGTATTTGGTCTAGTTTGTAATTTAAACCATCTAACCAGACTTTGTCGAAAGCTTGTGCAACATCCAAAAATATGGCGGAGCAGACTTTATTTTCTTCCATTGCTATTTCGATAGTATTCGTTATTCTATGCACTTGGTCTATTGTTGAATGATTATTCCGAAACCCAAATTGATGTGTTGGTATTAGGACTTTTTCTTCTATGACAGGTTTTAGTCTTTTTAATAGTAATTTTTCAAGCAGTTTTGATAGTAAGGGTAATAATGAGATTGACCTATATGATGTAACATCTGTGGGGGGTTTACCAGGTTTTGGTATCATTATTATTTCAGCAACTTTCCATATGCTTGGGAAGTATTTCTGTTTAAAAGCAGCATTAATTATGTGTAATAGTTTTGTAATCGCTCGTTTTGGTAGATGTTTCAATGTTTCCCCACTGATTTCTTTATATTTAGTTTTTGGATTTCATAATACAGTTCTTTCATTCTTAGACATGGTATATTACTCTGCAGATCACTTTGAAACACGCTAGGGACACTATTTAGCATAGATGGAGTATTAACATGAAAAAATATGAGTTGTAAAGCTCATTCTTTAATGGTACTTTTTTGTCTCTTTAGTTTTTTCCTTAAAGATAATAGTTATGGCGTGCTATATAATAAAAATGTCGTGCCATGTACTGCTGTATACCGTCATGTTTAGCTAAATTATCAATAATTCTTCAACAATTATAAATCCTCATAATTGTTGAAGATTATCAATATTTTTTGATTTTTATTAAGCAAGAGTAGCAAGTTTTTGTGATACACAAACAGTGATATGTCATCTGCAGTAAGTAGTCTTCTGCGCAATGTATTTAGCTCTCTATTATCAGTATCTCGTCTTCTGCCAGCATAGTCTCGTCTTGTAAAAACATATATCCACTTTTATTACCAGTATTTAATCTTGCGCCTGCTCTATTTATCCTCTCGTAGCCAGTGTCATGTAGTCTACAGTAAGTTAGTATAAATCAGTAAAGTATAACTGAGTAAATCAGTATCTAGCCTTCTATCAGCAATGTATAGCTTTCTACTAGTAATGTTTGGTTTTTTAAATGCTATCCATTATCAACATATAGTCAGCAGTGTCTAGCTTTCTAACAGCAGTATTTATACTTTTGATAGCAGTATTGTACTCCTGATAGCAGTATCTAGGCCTTCATTGGTAGTATGTAATCTTCCTTTAACAGTATCTAGTCTTATGCCACGAGTATACAATATTTTGCGAGCAGTATCAATCTAGTCTTTTATTAGCAGTATCTAAACTGCTGTAAACAATATATAGTTCTTTGCAAGCAGTATCATGCCGTCTGAACTACATATAATAATAGTATGGACTCCAAGTTTGGACTCTGGACTCCAAAAACTCGAACAGTATGGATAGAACGACCATTTGTTCATGCTGAGTCTATTTCTTTGAAACCAGTTCGTGATGATCGCGCGTGTTATCCATCATACGGCTATACAATGTACTGACATCATTCGCGCAAGTCATAGCTACTGTATCATCAGCAAAGAGAATCATACTTGAATGCCTCGGGATGGTTTTGGCTTGGGTTGGGTTTTGGGCAAATTATTGACATTGTGGTACACCATGTATGATTGGTAAACAACTAGAATCTCGCTCACAGTCGGAGACATATTGAAGTCTATTACTCAATTACGACTCTATAAGCTTGATACCTATATATCCGCGTTTATATTAAATGTGCTTGGTTTGTTAATAAGTAAATTATGAGACACGCAGTCAAACGCCTTCGTTAGATCGTAAAATGCGACCTGTAAATAACTGTTGACTTCAAAACAATCTTGAGCAATCCGATCCAGCGCCCGAATGTTTAAAACTGATTTAATTAACCTACTATTCAACAGAGAGATATTACGAGCACGAAAATTTTTTCAATTTAGAAACCACTTGGCATAATTCATTAAATGTTATTGAGTTAAACCCAAACCTTAGAAGCATTATAGTTACTATTGCTAACAGGTGAATTTGGATGTGAATTCAGCCACATTAGCAAAATATGTGTTCTTGAATAATACTTCTGCACGAAGTATTTAGTCTTTGGCCGCAGGATTTAGACTTATGACAGCAGTACTAAACTTCTAACAAGAGTATCTAGTCTTGTGACACCAGTATACAATCTTTTGCAAGCAGTATCATGTGGTCAGGAGTATTTAGCTCTCTATTATCAGTATTTAGTTTTTGTCAGCAGTATCTAGCTTTTTGACAGCAGTATCTACTCATGTGTCTGCAATATATACTCTTTTAGAAGCAGTACTATGTCATCTGGAGTAAGTACACTACTCCATAGAGTCTTTAACCGTCTATTGTTGTCGTTCAGTGTTCTCTCAGCAATGTATAGCTTTCTGAGAATAATATTTAGACTTGGAATAGCATTATGTAGCCTTTTGGAAGCTTTTTTTCTTGAAAATCCTTTTCGTCATGTTTCGACATCTTTCTTGATATCTTTGTATTCGTTCCTGATATCTCTCAACATAATCCCTAACATCGTTTTGCACTGTCCTGGCTTCATCATTTATCAACACCACTCCTGATATTCTTAAACATAGGACCAACCCAACTTCATTACCAAAACAATGGTTTTCATGTTTTTCAACATTATCTCTTAATTTGTTTTCAACATAGTTCTTGGTATTTTTTAACACTAGTACTAACTAGTATCTCTAAGGGCCGGTTGTATCACCTCTCGATAAATTTATCCGATAGGCTTAATTAATTACCATGGGGCGCTAATTTATCTATCGGATAAATTTATCAAGAGGTGGTAAAAGTGGGCCTAAATATCCTTCATGATCTTTTCAACATCATCCCTAATTCTTCTTCTAATATCCTCCAATTCCTCAACATTGTCTACGTCTTTTCGCAATTATAGTTCCCGAATCTCCCTACATTGTCCCTTATATCTTCCAATATCTCTCTTGACTTTATAATATCCCTTAACTATTCCTGACATTTATCTACATCATCCCTAGCATATGTATGTCAACACCGTCCTGTCTAACTTCCACATCTTCTCGACCTCGTTCCAACACTTCCCGATATTATGCTCGATTTTCTGTTGGTAAAAACAAAATTTTTTTGTAATTCTTAATTTTTTAAATCTTTATTTTTTAAAATGGCGTTTTCATTTTAAAGTTATATTAATTTTAAGCTAAAGATTCTTAATCTTAGTGAAAAATCAAGAAATACGAATTTTACAAAATGGCGGCTAGGTTAATTAGGTTATCTTTGTTCTTTGTGAAAATAACCCCATCTAGTTTGGGCTCATTTGAAAAAATTTTTAATTTCCTATAATAAAATATTAATAAAAAACGTTTTTTATTTTTATCCATTAGGTTATGTTTGATTCAAATAAGTTAAAAAATTCTTTTTTGCTAATTTATGACAAAATTCGTAATCTCAATTAAAAATCCTTTAAAATAAGCCCGAACAAGATGGGGTTATCTTAAAATTGAGAAATACGATTTTTTCAAAATGGCGGCTAGGTTAATTAGGTTATCTTTGTTCTTTGTGAAAATAACCCCATCGAGTTTGGGCTCATTTTAAAGAATTTTTAATTTTCTATAAGAAAATATTAATAAAAAACGTTTTTTATTTTTATCAATTAGGTTATGTTTAATTAGGATAAATTATAATTTTTTTTTTCATTATTTTATGATAAAATTTATAATCTCGAACAATGATCGTTTAAAACGAACTCACACCCCTTAAAATAATCTTAAAATCAACTTTTGCAATATTTTCAAGATGGCGGCCAAGTGAATTAGGTTATCTTTCTTATTTATGAAGATAACCCCATCGAGTTTGGGCTCATTTTAAAGCATTTCTAATTTCCTATAAGAAAATATTAATACAATGTATTTCTAATTTTTATCAATTAGGTTATGTTTGATTAGGATAAATTATAAATTTCTTTTATCATTATTTTATTATAAAATTTATAATCTCGATCAATGATCGTTTAAAATGAACTCAAACGCCTTAAAATGATCTTGAAATCAACTTTTGCGATATTTTTAAGATGGCGGCCAAGTGAATTAGGTTATCTTTGTTATTTATGAAGATAACCCCATCGAGTTTGGGCTCATTTTAAAGCATTTCTAATTGCCTATAAGAAAATATTAATACAATTTATTTCTTATTTTTATCAATTAGGTTATGTTTGATTAGGATAAATTACAAAATTTTTTTTCATTATTTTATGATAAAATTTATAATCTCGATCAATGATCGTTTAAAACAAACTCACACCCCTTAAAATAATCTTAAAATCAACTTTTGCAATATTTTCAAGATGGCGGCCAAATGAATTAGGTTATCTTTGTTATTTATGAAGATAACCCCATCGAGTTTGGGCTCATTTTAAAGCATTTCTAATTTCCTATTAGAAAATATTAATACAGTGTATTTCTTATTTTTATCAATTAGGTTATGTTTGATTAGGATAAATTACAAAATTTTTTTTCATTATTTTATGATAAAATTTATAATCTCGATCAATGATGGTTTAAAATGAACTCAATACCCTTAAAATGATCTTAAAATCAATTTTTGTTATATTTTCAATATGGCGGCCAAATGAATTAGGTTATCTTTGTCATTTTTGAAGATAACCCCATCGAGTTTGGGCTCATTTTAAAGCATTTCTAATTTCCTGTAAGAAAATATTAATACAGTGGATTTCTTATTTTTATCAATTAGGTTATGTTTAATTCGGATAAATTATAAATTTCTTTTATCATTATTTTATTATAAAATTTATAATCTCGATCAACGATCGTTTAAAATGAACTCAAACGCCTTAAAATGATCTTGAAATCAACTTTTGCGATATTTTTAAGATGGCGGCCAAGTGAATTAGGTTATCTTTGTTATTTATGAAGATAACCCCATCGAGTTTGGGCTCATTTTAAAGCATTTCTAATTGCCTATAAGAAAATATTAATACAATTTATTTCTTATTTTTATCAATTAGGTTATGTTTGATTAGGATAAATTACAAAATTTTTTTTCATTATTTTATGATAAAATTTATAATCTCGATCAATGATCGTTTAAAACAAACTCACACCCCTTAAAATAATCTTAAAATCAACTTTTGCAATATTTTCAAGATGGCGGCCAAATGAATTAGGTTATCTTTGTTATTTATGAAGATAACCCCATCGAGTTTGGGCTCATTTTAAAGCATTTCTAATTTCCTATTAAAAAATATTAATACAGTGTATTTCTTATTTTTATCAATTAGGTTATGTTTAATTAGGATAAATTATAAATTTTTTTTTCATTATTTTATGATAAAATTTATAATCTCGAACAATGATCGTTTAAAATGAACTCAAACGCCTTAAAATGATCTTAAAATCAACTTTTGCAATATTTTCAAGATGGCGGCCAAATGAATTAGGTTATCTTTGTTATTTTTGAAGATAACCCCATCGAGTTTAGGCTCATTTTAAAAGCATTTCTAATTTCCTATAAGAAAATATTAATACAATGTATTTCTTATTTTTATGAATTAGGTTATGTTTGATTAGAATAAATTATAAACATTTTTACTTGCTTTTTTTAATTAATTCATAATCTCGATCAAAAAATCCTTCCAAATGAAATCAAATACCTAAAAAATATCTTAAAGTCAAGTTTTGTGACATTTTCAAGATGGCGGCCAAATGAATTAGGTTATCTTTATTATTTGTGAAGATAACCCGATCGAGTTTAGGCTCATTTTAAAGCATTTCTAATTTCCTATAAGAAAATAGTAATACAATGTATTTTTTATTTTTATTAATTGGGTTATGTTTGATTAGAATAAATTATAAACATTTTTACTTGCTTTTTTTGATTAATTCATAATCTCGATCAAAAAATCCTTTCAAATGAAATCAAACACCGTAGAAATATCTTAAAATCAATTTTTGTAATATTTTCTTTATGGCGGCCAAATGAATTAGGTTATCTTTGTTATTTTTGAAGATAACCCAATCGAGTTTAGGCTCATTTTAAAGCATTTCTAATTTCCTATAGGAAAATATTAATAAAAAACATTTCATATTATTATCAATTATTATGCTTGATTAGGATAAATTATATATTCTTTTTTCGTTCTTTTATGATAACACTTATAATCTCGACCAATAATTCTTTAAAATGAACTCAAACGCCTTAACAATATCTCAAAATCAATTTTTGTAATATTTTCAATATGGCGGCCAAATGAATTAGGTTATCTTTGTTATTTTTGAAGATAACCCCATCGAGTTTGGGCTCATTTTAAAGCATTTCTAATTTCCTATAAGAAAATATTAATAAAATTTATTTCTTCCTTTAATCAATTAGGTTATGTTTGATTAGGATAAATTATAAAATTTTTAATCTTATAATCTTTATAATCTCTACCAAAAATCCTTTAAAATGAACTCAAACACTTTAAAATTATCTTAAAATCAGCTTTTGCAATATTTTCAAGATGGCGGCCAAATGAATTAGCTTATCTTTGTTATTTTTGAAGATAACCCCATCGAGTTTGGGCTCATTTTAAAGGACTTTTAATTTCTTTTTATAAAATGTTATTTTTTTTTTAATTTAATTTCATTTTTTTTCATAAAAACATTTTTTGCTTTGAATACAACCTTTTTATTGAGACAATCAAATTTTTTTACAATAATGACTACATTTTAATGAATTCCTTTTTATAAGTATAATCAGTCCCGCGAAGTTCTTTAAAAGTTATAACTCCTGAAACAAACAAAAAAAATCATTCAATAAATTAAAATAAATTAATACAAATCGATTTAAATTAATTAATTAATTTTTCTTCTTCAACAACTCCTTCAAACTAAATCGTTTCTTAAAAAGTTTCTTCGTCGTCGTCGTTTCGATCAAATTCATCTCGGTCGTCGTCAAAACATTCCTTTCATTTCTGATTTCTTCGAAGATTTTCTTTAACTTTCCGCAACATTCATCCAGGTACTTCTCCAAATCGAAGATTATTTTCAATTCTTTCCGAATTTTCATCCCCCAATTAATTTTGTCGTACAAATCGAGGAACGTTTCGTTTTGAATTTTTCCTATATGGTTGATTTCCCAGATTAATTTCGAAACTTGATCGATTTTCTTCGACTTATTCTCACAAATTTCACATTCAATTAATCCTTTTAAGTTATCCAAAAGATCGACTTCCTTCTCCATTTGATGATCGCGTTCTTTCCGCAACTCAGCACACAAATCAACGTGATTTTCAGATTTAATCAAATCGATTTGATCGAGTAATTTTAAGTTATTAAATTCGTTTGAGATGTTGATCGGGGTTGAGTATTTGATGGTTTCGGAGAAATTTTCGACGGATTTTTTTAGGATGCATTGTAATTTTTGGAGTTTGATTAAAATTTTGATTAAGTTTTTTGAGTTAAATTTTTCGTGGAGGAGGTGTTTTGATATTTTCTCGACAATTTCTTCTTTTTTGATTAAAAATTCTTGCATTTTATTTAGTAGGTTAATTTTGGTGTTGATTTCGCTAAATTTTTGCTTCTCCAAAATGATTTTCCACTCATTTACGATGATTTTCTTCAAATTTTCGAGATTTAAAAGGTCCTCGTAGATCATTTCGTTGGGTTTGAAATCGATTTGAATCAAAATTTGGATATAATTCAACGTAGTTTTAATTTTTTCTTTGATTATTTCCATCGGAATCTTTTGATTCTCAAAATCTTCCTTTTTGATCGAATTTTTCGAGATTTCCTCGATCAAGTCATCAATTTCTTCTTTGATCGTGTCGCTTTTTTCGTTTTTAAACGATTTTTTAATTCTTAGGGGTTTAACGAAATTTTTTTTGATCAATTTTGGAGTTAATTTTTCTAAAAATAATTCCCCCTCGTTTTGTTCCGAAACGTCATCATCAGGCGTAATCGGAGTCAAAAAATTTTCCTCCGAAGACTCGGTAACGTCATCGATTTCCCCCAAATTGTTCTTAATGAAATCTCGGACATCTTCAGGGTTCACCAATTTCAAGATGGCTCGTTTTGAGCGTTTTCTTTCGTTTTCTTTGAAAAGGTTGAAACATTTTCCGAGAAATCCCAATGAATTTTTGCGAAATCGTTTTGATAAATGCATCAAATAATCTTTTGAGGTCCCCAAAACCTTCGGAACGGAATTGAAAATCGGCGAAACATGATTTTTGATTTTTCTAAAGTTGTCTAAAGCTCGAATTGGAAAATTTATGAAATAATAAAGCTGGTTTTTCGGTAAAATCGATTGCACATCGAACGATTTTAAATAATTCTTATTCTTTTGATCTTGATTTGATTTTGACGAAACTTGATAAAAAGGCAGCGAATTTCTTTTCGATCGGCTTAAATCCCCAGCAATTTTTTGAGGAACCTCAAAAATCCCATTCCGAGTTTTCCCATATTTCCAAGAAACCTCATCAGGGGAGAACGAATCAAAATTTTTGATTTCGGTTTGATCTTTTGCGTTGAAACTTGGTGTTTTTGATAACTTTTTAGGATTTGATTTGGATTCGATGTCTTTTTCAGAATTTCTTGCAGCTTTTTGTCTTTTTTGATCATATTCAAAATCGTATTTAATTCTTGATTTATCACAAATCTTTTCTCCCTCTTCAAATTGTTTACGATCTTCTTTGGTGTCACGAAAAAACCAATTCTCTTCGTTAATTCTTTCAAAATACAGATAGAGAGTCTGTAAAACACTCAAAAAAAAATATTTTTTAAATTATAATCTCACCTTTTTGGTTCGCAATCATCGTTCTTCCTCAAATACTCAACCATTGGTCCTGAAGAGCACGGTTTTGGTAATTCGCATCCCATTTGCGGTGCTGGCAAAACCATTCTATCAGTTTTGGCAACTAAATTAACGAAATATCTAGGTTGGTTCGATTCAAGATGAGGAACCTCAATTCTGTATCCATGGCGATAAAGAACAGGTTCAGCGACTGGTTTAGGAACCCTCATTTGATGGACGTTGTAGTGATAAGATCTCAATGGTTGATTTTGGTAGATTTCTTGAGTTGGGACTTCGATTTTGTACGGAATTGGTTTTGGGCAATGGCAAGTTTCTCCTCGGTAAATAACAGTAACTGGGGCGTAAGGTTTTGAGACAACTCGAAGATTTTTTCCACACTAAATCAAAAAAATTAATAAATAAATTTCAAAGTTAATCACAAAACTCTTAATACTCACTTTTAAGCACCCGCAATCGGCTAAAGTAGCTGCAACGACGGCAAAGAAAACGATGAAAGAAATAATTTTCATGTTGAATTAATTTTTTTGTGATGGTTTTAATTGAAGAAGACTTCTTAGTTGTTATCGAGGAGGAACTGATGATTCAAACGAAAATTTTCGGTTGTTTTATACTCGATGCGTATTTGGATTTAGAAATATGTCCTTGCCTTTGTTGGTGTTTGTTAACATTTTTTTGTTAAAAATAAACAGGAGTTTTCGTCAACAATCGATCTATTTGATAAATATCTGATTAAGTCAAGGTTGATTAATCATTAACTTTATTTAGTTTTTTTTAACTTTTATATTAAAAATAATATATAAAATAATTTTATAAATGAATAATTTTGATGAAAAAATCGAACAGGAAATTAAAAATCTTTTAAAATGAGCCCAAACACGATGGGGTTATCTTTAAAAATAACAAAGATAACCTAAATTATTTAGTCGCCATTTTGAAAAAATCGAATACGTTGATTTTAAGGTAAACCCATCGTGTTTGGACTTATCTTAAAGGATTTTTAATTTCCTACAAGAATATATCAACAAAAAAATCCAATCTTTTTTTAGTTACTTTATATTTAACGTAGATGATGATAAAAAATAATTTTTTAATAATATTTTATGTTTTAATTCGTAATCTTGATCAAAAATGCTTTAAAATGAGCCCAAACAAGCTAAGGTTATCTTAAAACTAATACATATGATATTTTCAAGATGGCGACTACGCCATTTAGGTTATCTTTGTTATTTTTAAAGATAAACTCATCGTGTTTGGACTTATTTTAAAGAATTTTTAATTTCCTACAAAAATACATCAACAAAGAAAATCCAATCTCTTTTTAGTTAGGTTATATTTAATTTGGATGATGTTCAAAAATAATTTTTAATAATATTTTACGTTCTAATTCCTAATCTTCATCAAGAATCCTTTAAAATGAGCCCAAACATGGTAGGGTTATCTTAAAACCAATACATATGATATTTTCAATATGGCGACTAAACCATTTAGGTTGTCTTTGTTATTTTTAAAGATAAACCCATCGTGTTTGGACTTATTTTAAAGGATTTTTAATTTTCTACAAGAATATATCAACAAAGAAATTCCAATCTCTTTTTAGTTAGGTTATATGTAATTTGAATGATGTTAAAAATTAATTTTTAATAATATTTTATGTTTTAATTCGTAATCTTGATCAAAAATCCTTTAAAATGAACTCAAACATGCTAGGGTTATCTTAAACTCAATACATATGATATTTTCACG
Organism: Onthophagus taurus; assembly: GCF_000648695.1. Taxonomy (NCBI): domain Eukaryota; kingdom Metazoa; phylum Arthropoda; class Insecta; order Coleoptera; family Scarabaeidae; genus Onthophagus; species Onthophagus taurus. The sequence continues at coordinate 18,710 of NW_019280761.1, read as the reverse complement.
ATGGCGACTACGCCATTTAGGTTGTCTTTGTTATTTTTTAAAATAAACTCATCGTGTTTGGACTTATTTTAAAGGATTTTTAATTTCCTAGAAGAATATAGCAACAAAAAAAATCTAATCTCTTTTTAGTGAGGTTATATTTAATTTGGATGATGTTCAAAAATAATTATTAATAATATTTTATGTTCTAATACGTAATCTTGATCAAAAATGCTTTAAAATGAGCCCAAACAAGCTGAGGTTATCTTAAAACCAATACATATGATATTTTCAAGATGGCGACTACGCCATTTAGGTTGTCTTTGTTATTTTTAAAGAAAAACTCATCGTGTTTGGACTTATTTTAAAGAATTTTTAATTTTCTACAAGAATATATCAACAAAGAAATTCCAATCTCTTTTTAGTTAGGTTATATGTAATTTGGATGATGTTCAAAAATAATTTTTAATAATATTTTACGTTCTAATTCCTAATCTTCATCAAGAATCCTTTAAAATGAGCCCAAACATGCTAGGGTTATCTTAAAACCAATACATATGATATTTTCAATATGGCAACTAAACCATTTAGGTGGTCTTTGTTATTTTTAAAGATAAACCCATCGTGTTTGGACTCATTTTAAAGGATTTTTAATTTATTACAAGAATATATCAATAAAGAAATTCCAATTTCTTTTTAGTTAGTTTATATGTAATTGGGATGATGTTCAAAAATAATTTTTAATAATATTTTATGTTCTAATTCGTAATCTTGATCAAAAATCCTTTAAAATGAGCCCAAACATGCTGGGGTTATCTTAAAACCAATACATATGATATTTTCAAGATGGCGACTACGCCATTTAGGTTGTCTTTGTTATTTTTAAAGATAAACTCATCGTGTTTGGACTTATTTTAAAGAATTTTTAATTTCCTACAAGAATATATCAACAAAGAAAATCCAATCTCTTTTTAGTTAGGTTATATTTAATTTGGATGATGTTCAAAAATAATTTTTAATAATATTTTACGTTCTAATTCCTAATCTTCATCAAGAATCCTTTAAAATGAGCCCAAACATGCTAGGGTTATCTTAAAACCAATACATATGATGTTTTCAATATGGCGACTAAACCATTTAGGTTGTCTTTGTTATTTTTAAAGATAAACTCATCGTGTTTGGACTTATTTTAAAGGGTCTTTAATTACCTACAAGAATATATCAACAAAAAAATCCAATCTCTTCTTAGTGAAGTTTTATTTAATTTGATTACTATTTACTACTTCCCATCTTGTTAGAATAATTAGGTGAATAAAATAACTTTGCTTTTGAGATGGATAAATTTTATTTTCGGCTCAACCGGTTTCAACTATTTTTAGTCATCTTCAGGAGCTTTAGCCACCTAATACATAATATAAAAATCAAATTAAAAACTACACATTAAAATTGTTTGTCTTTTTATAGAAAACACATGTTTTTTAGGTTATCTTATATAAATTAACTTACGTCAACTTTATATTTGTAATCGTTTTCTCAAATTCTTTGCTGTTAATTATTGTAATTTTGTGTTGTACCTTCTTTTTATGCTATTCACTACAACGGTTATTTTATTTTTATTTATTGGTTATGTTCTATCTTGTGAATATAATCGCGCATTTTAAATTTAAATAATGCCGTAGAATATTGTGGTACGGATAAAGGGTTTCTTTACAAAAATTATATCTTTTTTGTCGTTATATGAAGGTTCGGCAATTGTGAAGAAATGTTTGGTATTTGAGTTAGGGTTTAAAATCTTTTTATTTTTATTTAAAGGAGTTTGGAAAGGAAGAGGGAGAAGAACAGAGGAGTGGTTGCTATGGGACCCAAATAGTGGCCATTTTAAGCTGCAACCGTGGCTTTAAACCTTCGTTCATCCGGGGGTTTTTGAGGAGGGGTGTATGGTGTTTTCAAATAGGTGTATAATGGTCTTGTTGTTGTAGTGATCTGGTCATTGAGACATATTATGTGTGGGTTATAGAACTTGAATTTGTTTATCTCGTAATTTTCGAGCGTTTTCATTACGTTTCCCTTGTTTTTGCAATGTATCATGGATGCGTTTTTATTTTCGTCAAATTGATGGTGTTTATTAAAAATAAGGTGTCTGCCAAAGTTTGATCTTTGTTGATTCTTATGTTCTTTTATTCTTGTTCTCAAGGATCTTCCCGTTTCACCTATGTACGTTGCTTGGCAGATGTCACATGTTAATTTGTATATTCCGTTGTTGTCAAGTTTGTTAATTTTGTCCTTATTGTTCATTCCTATCTGATTAATTGTGTTGTTACTTTTAGAGGTGAGCTTAATGTTGTATTTTTCAAAAAATTTTTTCAATTTATTATTTACGTCTCCTTGATATTCCAAAGCTTAGTGTTGTCAGATTGTTGCGTGTTTCTTTGTTCCTCTGCTTTTCCATGATTTTGTCAATAATCTCTTGTTTATAACCATTGTTCTTACATATTTGTTTAATTATTGTTATTTCTTTTTTCATTCCATTTTCTTTTAGCTTTGTGTGTAGTGTTCTGTGTGTGTATTCGTGATTCGAGTCTTGTGGTATTACTATGTCTGTCTGTGTTTTCTTTCTAAAAATCTCAAATTGAAGTTCGTTGTTATCTTTTTTAATAGTTATGTCCAGAAAATTTATTCTATCATCTTGTTCTGTTTCTAAAGTAAATTGAATGTTTTTATGCAACGTATTAATATATGAGTGTAAATTCTTTGTAATGTTGTCTTCTTTTGAATTTAAGATAACCAAAGCGTCATCTACATATCTCTGCCACAAGATTATATTATTTTTATATGGATTTTTGTTGTTATTAATCATTTTTTTCTTCCAAATTGTTTACAAAGATATCCGCCATCAATCCGCTAAGTGGTGATCCCATTGGTAATCCTTTGTCATATGTATAGTATTATTCATCGAAGCTGCAGAAGTTTTGTTGTATGCAAACTTCAAATAATTTATATGTACAGGAACCCAACATTTTTGCATTTAACACGAAACGATGATTTTTATCAATATTATCTAAGAGTAATAAAAGTTTCTAAACTAAATTTGCTATTAGAAACTGCAAAAATAAATGTAGGGTTATGATAGAATAAAAAAGTTCTGAGCAAACAAACTTTAGGAACAGCCTGTATAGCATTGTTCCCGCGGACCAAACCAAATCATAAATTGCCTACCGATTTTACATTACATTGAATTATACTGTACCAAATTTCAGCGTTCTACTGTAAATAGTATTTAACATTTTTGGAAAAATGTGTTCAAATTTCCTAATTTTGATGGCCTGTATCTTAGAAATTTGAAGACTTTTACTAATTTTTTTTTTACATGAATCGTCGTCATTTTCACTCTAGTATATGTGGTTAAATTTGTTCCCCGAGTCACCGAAACACCCTNCTTTTAATAAAAGGTTTGACGTTTCGGATGCCATGTTGCAACCTTCTTCAGAAACTGGTTCGAAGTGACGAGATCAAAAAATCGGTAACTATATATAAGTCGGAAAAACTAATTAATAATCAGTTAACGCTAATTACAAACTAATTAATAACTAATTGCGTCGCGTCCGGTGTGAGGCGGGAAGAGGTCTTCGTGTTCACCACCATCTTCCATGTTCTGCTAAGCTCCCAGCCATCCTCTCTGTTGACGTTATTTTTATGTCGGTGAATCTCTATGGCTTCTCTTGTCAGTCTTTGGTAGTATCTGTTGTCCCTAGCCAGCACCTTTGTTTGTTCGAAGTCTATTCGGTGCCCCTCTGCATGGCAATGTTCCGCAACCGCCGACTGCTGGATCTTCTTCAGCCTTACATCCCTCTCATGCTCCTTGATGCGGCACTCGACGTTGCGTCCAGTTTGGCCAGCATAAACCTTCCCACAACTACACGATAGTCGATAGACTCCCGCTCCTTTTAATGGAGTTAGTCCGATCTATAAAAGAAAAATCAGAAATCGTCGTGTTACCAGCAGACAAGGGGAATGCCACCGTTGTTATGGACAGGAAAGAACACGACGACAAAATGATGAACTTACTGGACAAAGCCACCTACAGGAAGATCAAGAAGGACCCCACAGACAAAATCGTTAGAAAAATGAAGGAACTGATAAAATCCACAGGAATTCCAGCAGAACAGCAGAAAGGTTTGTTTGTGCAGGCGCCGGTACCACCAAGAATCTACGGACTACCGAAGATTCACAAACCAGACGTCCCCCTCCGCCCTATCGTCAGCGCCATCAACTCCCCAACATACCAGCTGGCTAAACATCTTGCAAAGATTCTGTCCCCCTTTACAGGTAACACGGAATCGTATGTCAGGGATTCTACACATTTTGTGGAATCGGTAAAAGGTGTAAAGCTGGATGCTGGGGATATGTTGGTAAGTTTCGATGTGGAATCCCTTTTTACTAGGGTACCAGTTAAGGATGCTGTAGAGGGTCTTCGCCGAAAACTCATTCCGGAGGGTTTACCAGGATACGTGCCAGATCTGGTGGAGTATTGCTTATCGTCGACGTATTTCAGCTGGAAAGGAGAATTTTACGAGCAGTTCGAAGGGGCAGCCATGGGATCTCCACTATCGCCAGTTATAGCTAATTTCTACATGGAATTATTCGAAGAGGACGCTTTGAAGAAGAGCCAGTGGAAACCAAAACTATGGCTCCGATATGTGGATGACACGTTTGTGATATGGCAACATGGTCAAAAACGGCTCCAAGAGTTCTTGGATCACTTGAACTCTCAACATCCTATGATTAAGTTCACCATGGAAACAGAAACTGCCAAAAAACTACCTTTCCTAGATGTGTTGGTCACCAGGACGACAAATGGAGATATAGAACTTGGTGTATACCGAAAGAAGACCCATACCAACAGGTATTTACAGGCATGTTCACATCATCATCCCCAACAGAAGAGGTCCGTGATCCGTACATTATTTCAGCGAGCAGCGAGACTATGTGAAGGAGAGAACTTGAAGAAGGAGCAACACTTTCTACGAGGCGTGCTGCAGAAGAATGGATACACTTCGAGGGACATCAACCAGGCCATCAAGCAGCGAAAGCAGAAAGAGGACACGGTAAGTACAAAACCACTTGGATTTATCTGTCTTCCCTATGTTTCAGGTGTAACGGAACGAATTGCTAGGCACCTCAAGAAGAACGACATCGTAGTGCGGTACGGCACGGTCAGCAAAATTCGGAACACACTCCCGATAGCCAAGGACAAACTAACTCCATTAAAAGGAGCGGGAGTCTATCGACTATCGTGTAGTTGTGGGAAGGTTTATGTTGGCCAAACTGGACGCAACGTCGAGTGCCGCATCAAGGAGCATGAGAGGGATGTAAGGCTGAAGAAGATCCAGCAGTCGGCGGTTGCGGAACATTGCCATGCAGAGGGGCACCGAATAGACTTCGAACAAACTAAGGTGCTGGCTAGGGACAACAGATACTACCAAAGACTGACAAGAGAAACCATAGAGATTCACCGACATAAAAATAACGTCAACAGAGAGGATGGCTGGGAGCTTAGCAGAACATGGAAGATGGTGGTGAACACGAAGACCTCTTCCCGCCTCACACCGGACGCGACGCAATTAGTTATTAATTAGTTTGTAATTAGCGTTAACTGATTATTAATTAGTTTTTCCGACTTATATATAGTTACCGATTTTTTGATCTCGTCACTTCAAACCAGTTTCTGAAGAAGGTTGCAACATGGCATCCGAAACGTCAAACCTTTTATTAAAAGACGCACGGCAAAACCCGAAAGTTTCTAGTTTTAGTTCTAATCTTAGTTTAATTCACACCGGCCGTGAAAGCCTTCGTACTTATAGTGCTTAAGATATTTGGAAAAATGTGTTAAAATTTCCTAATTTTGATGGCCTGTATCTTTGAAATTTTATTTTTATTTTGACTTTTACTAATTTTTTTTTACATGAATCGTCGTCATTTTCACTCTAGTATATGTGGTTAAATTTGTTCTCCGAGTCGCCGCAACACCCTGTATATGTTCTTGCTGTCTGTTTCATTGCTTAATTTTTCATCTAATATATTCTTTAAAATCTGTAGTGTTTCTGTGGTTGGTATGTTTGTGTACAGGTTAGTTTTTTTTTTTTTTCTTTCTTTTTCGCGGTTTCTTATTGTATATTGTGACACCTTACCGGCAAAAAAAATACAAAAAAAAACTATTCACAACACGCAACCAATTACAAAATTCCACGGCGCAAGTACGGGTCCTCGCCTAGCTCAGTGAAGATGGGCAGGGTTTCATCATTTCTAAGGCGCCACACAGTATTAATAAAGCCGGATTTATATTTGTCTGCCGTGTTATGTCGTGATGCGCTCTGACGTAATGGTTAGTGTTCTATATGTTGTGTTCTGACGCACTCTGGCGATATTTTGAATCAATACAGTCATAGCACTCAGAGAGAATGTTCTGATTCAGATTATGAAGAAGATATTCATTTTATGGTACTGGCAACTCTTCTAAAAAAAGAAAAAGAGAGAAGATATTGGGTTCATCCAGTGAACAGAAAGAGAGAGGCTAAAGGCGAATTTCACGGCTTGGTTAAAGAGCTTGAGAGCGATGCTGATAATGTTAAATGTAATTAAATTTAATATCGACAGAAAGAAGAAACGCAAATCTGACGAGTCATAAGACAGGTGTACACTTGTCTGATCTGTCGTTATGCGTCACTTCCCACTCCACTGCTCTGACGGACATCGGGATCGCTGCTGATGTGACACAATACAAGGCACCACAACACATTGTGACACACAAATATAAATCTCACCATAGTACATGTATTCAAATTACCAAAAGAATTGGCTCTTACTAAAACCTGCATGAAAATAATAAAAGGAAAAATTAGGAAAAGAAAAACAAAAGTTTTAGGATTCAAAATAGGTTAAGTAGGAAATTAGTTTAGTATTTTTTTTTCTTTTTTTAAATAGTAGGTTAATTAATGTAGCTTGGTAAAGAAAACAAGAATGAATACATGAAAAGTAAAGAAAAATAGAAAAAAAATTAGAAAAATGCACGCTTACCTTTGATGTTCGAGGTTTTAAAACCAGAAAGATGAATTTTAATGTAAATACACCACAAATCCGGAAAAATCCGATGACTTGAAACGTGCAAACACGACTTCAAGAGAAATGCAGGTGATGAATCCGAAAATACACGAAACGGCAAAATTTCCAAAACCCAAAAATGCCTCAATCACCAAGCACCACAGTGTATCGTAACTGGTTACTCAAAAAGAGACAAGAGATGTAAGCCACAATGCTTTTAAATAAAATTAAAGGGCCAAAAAAAATTACACCTATGCGCTCAATAAACACATCCACAAAAGAACGAAAAACGAAGAAAAATCAAGAAAAGAAAAAGAATAAAATCATCTGAAAGGATAAAATGGATTTAGAGAGTTTTGGAATCGAGATCGTTGCTAAAAAAATCAAATTAAACAAAAATTAATAAAGTTAAATCCAAATAAACACAAATATTTCAATACCCGCATATATGCAACACAAATTTCCCACCAACATAAAGAAAAGATAACAAATAACATAAATTCCCAACAAAATTCAAATTACCTAAAGTGAAAAAAAATTGAACCGTAACAATATTTAAGTGTATCTTTAAAAATGCCAATCGGAAATTTTGATATTCTATATGTACTCGAGTCTATGAATGTTATTATTAATCATTGTCATATTAGGTTTGTATAATTTAGGAAGAGAATACAGTCGTGGTATTTTGGGGTTCATTTCAGATTTAACTTTTTTTCTTTCTAATTTTAAACTTGCACAGAGAAGAAAAATCATAACAGCAGAAACCCAAAAGGTTTTGTTCTTATTTCGAACCGAGGATCATTTTATTTTAAAAGTGTCAAGCTACTTAAATTCAAAGAAAAAATGCTTGCAGCGAAACATTATATTCTCATAACAACAACTTCCGCATTTATATTTCAAATAAAAAGTATTTATTTTAAAAATATACCTATTTAACTATTCATATAACGATACCTATTCATTGAAATATCTTTACACCATTTCCAATAAAGTCTGAAACAATTAATAATAAAAGTTTTTCATTTTTAAACAAAAGATATTTTTTATTGTAAATATAATTAGTTTTCTAAAACAATACGAAAAATTGGATTGTAAAGTATACTCTTTATTTGCTTTTACGACTAAATCGTTTTAATTTAAAAGTACTTACCATTTTAAAACAGAAGAGCCTTAACTAGGTCAGTTTTCTCATACCATATGACATTTTTTTTTGCTACTTATTTGTTTTTACGACTATACATTTTTAAATTAAGTCTTACGATTTTAAAACTAAAGCATTTTACTTTTGATTGGAAAAATGGTCTTATTTGCTTTTATTGTTATAACTTTTTAATTTAAGAGTACTTTAAGGATGTAAGCAGTGATAAATAAAAAACTTATTAAATTTAAATAATCTTATTTTATTTCTATTTTAAAATAAACAAGTGCTTCTTAATAACAACTCTTTATCAATATAACTATACAATTTATAAGATAAACTAATATAAAATAATAAAATAAATGATAAGTTATTGTCGTTTCTACAATTTGTTAATTTAGCTGATTACATGTGCAATATTTTGGGTGATAGCATAAAAATATTCGGCTATAAATGCCCACACTGTTTTATTTACCTAGGAATATTCTAAATTATAAATGTACATAAGCTTATTTGTTGTATCCACATATTCGAAAAAGAATATGTAAAAAAAAGGGTAATTTGTACTTTATATTATCACTGTAAACATAGAATTCTTTTAAATTCTCTGTACCTACTACTACAATACGTGGTTGTAGCTTAATGTCTCTCTTGCTGTAAGAGTCCTTAAATTATCAATTGGTACTCCAATATCGTTTACAATATTGACACGTAATTAGGGAATGCATTCCCGGGATCTCGAGATCCCGGATGATTTTTGGACTCGAAAATCCCGGAATTTTTAAAGCTGAATCCCGAGATTTTCGGAATTATAAGAAAATTGAAATAATTAACTTATTTTGAAAAAATTAATCAGCATCAGTACGTGAAGCGACACGATATTCAATACATGAAATGGTGAATAAATGTATTTTTAAAGTAATAGTATAAACAGTGCATTTCAAAAGTAATATTAATTGATATACAGGATGTTCAGAAATTGGCGGATAATCTACACGTAGCGACATTCTTCGTTCGATTCTAAAGCGAAAATCTTAATTGTAAAATGTTGTATCATGTTTCGATACGTCTACAGGAGGTTCTCAAAGGTCGGATAATTTGTCCATAAATAATCATTAATATTCAATATCTGTTAAATAAGCTGTAGTTTAGAATAAAAAACTAGTTTTTTTTTGTTAAAGTTATTTACTTTAGTTTCAAAGTTCGTTTTTAACATTTTCTCTATTTTCAGTCTGAAAAAGAACCATCTTTCATTTTACATAATAAAGATAAAGACTCAACATCTGTGTGGTCGCATTATTTAAAGTCGAGTGGCAATAAAACTGTAAAATGTAAGAAATGTGGATCTATCCTAAAAACATTGGGTGGTTCTATAAAAGGCCTTCATACGCATTTATTAACAAAGCACAATTTGAAAGTACATTCAGCTGACCAAAATTTGCCTAGCGCTAGTCAACAACATAATTGTGAGCCTCCTATGAATCGAAAATTGACAGATTACTTTATATTACAAAAAATTCCACATTAGACGAAACACTGGCCCGTATGACAGTTTTACACGGACTAACATTTAATGTATTCGTAAATCACACAACATGTATAATTTCGGGATCCCTACACAAAAGATGGAAAAGATGGAATCCCTACACGTAATGCAAAATCCTGTTACGAATCCATTATATAACGTGAAGCAACAGCAGTATCTAGTGTTAGTTCTAGTTTTGGTTTAATAAGCGTTTTATTAATTCTTCTATCTTTACAATTTTCCCTTTCCTAATATAATACTACTACAATACAATCTATATATGTATATATTGTAATAATAACCCATTACCAGTAATTTAGTCTTGTTTGATTATCGTATTGATCGTAGAAGAGTTTTTTTTTGAACAATTATAAAATAATGTTAGATACTATACGCTAGTGAATTTCGGTACATTTTATTGTTCTTTAATGCTCTAATCCTAAACTTTCACTTGTAAAGTCGATGCGAAGTAATTTTAAAGATTCGATACCAGATAACCTCAATTTGAATTTTTCAAAATTATTTATTTAAATCTTTATCTACCCGGATCATACCTATTTAGAACGATAAACTTAACTTGGTTAACAAAGAAAATAATTAATATTTGTATGGAATAATGAAATTTGGATGAAAATTTACAAAATTAATTTGAACATATTGGAAAATTTATCGTTGAGATCAGAAGAAAATGAATGGATATTTGAAAATTGATTTAAAAGAGCATCAAAATTACGAAATATCACGCATAATTATAAATAATTTTAAAAATTTAAATAATAATTTGACAAATTGAATTAGAGACATTTCAAATGTCAAAGTTGGCTACATTGAAAAAACTAAGACACAAATTCCAAATCCATAAATTTAACCAATCAGGAGAGGTTATTTGGAAATTTAACATCCGAAAAACGGAATTTATCAACAAAAAGAGTGTGCTTCCTGTTGTCTAAAGAAACACACACATTTTTTTTTGCTCTGCTGAAAATTAATTAAATCAACGTGTTAACGAGTTTAAAAAATTATATCCGTTCCTGTTCAACTCTAAAAAAACAATTCATCCTATTCCTATTAAAGAAGAATATCCGTTCCTGTTCAATAATTTCGAAGAAACGATTAAATTCGCTCCTGATCAAGTAAAGCAATTGGTTCCGTTTCTGGTAGAAACCATCATCACTAGTGAAGAGAAAAATTGGTTCTCAATCCTGAATCCAACCATCACCTGTCACGAAGAAAATATTATTCTGAGTTTGACCTCCAAGGTTCCCATAGAAACAAATTGGCTAAGTTATTTTTTTTTATAATTTATTGTTTTTGTTGATACATTTTTTAAA
>NW_019280760.1:108558-125443 GCF_000648695.1 Onthophagus taurus | reverse complement strand
AATGACGTTATAAATTTTTTTTTCTTCTTAAACGGTTCGGTATTAAAGATTAAAACTTTTTGAGGTTGTGGAAGAACGTTTGAGGTTAGATTATATAAAATTTCATGTTTCCAGCATTTATAGTTTTTTGAAAAAAATTGTTTAAAGCTGATTAATTGTAATTTGACGTTTCCTGTAAATGAAGTTACAAAACAATGTTTTTCTCCAAAACAGTTTAGAATTGAGAAATGAAACTTTTTGGGGTTACAAAAGAACGTTTGAGGTAAGATTATACAAAATTTCATGTTTCCTGCATGTATAGTTTTTTGTAAAAAAAATTTTTAAAATTGTTTAGTGCAATTTGGCGTTTCTTGAAAATGAAGTTATAACTTTTTTTTTTCTTCTAAAACGGTTTGGAATTAAAGATTGAAACTTTTTGAGGTTGTGGAAGAACGTTTGAGGTTAGATTATACCAAATTTCATGTTTCCAGCACTTATAGTTTTTTGTAAAAATTTGTTTAAAGCTGATTAAATGTAATTTGACGTTTCTTGTAAATGAAGTTACAAAACAATGTTTTTCTCCAAAACAGTTTGGAATTGAGAAATGAAACTTTTTGGGGTTACAGAAGAACGTTTGAGGTAATATTGTACCAAATTTCATGTTTCCAGCATGTATAGTTTTTTTTTTAATTTTTAAAAATTATTTAGTGCAATTTGACGTTTGTTGAAAATGAAGTTATAACATTTTTTTTTCTTCTAAAACCGTTTGGAATTAAAGATTGAAACTTTTTGAGGTTGTAGAAGAACGTTTGAGGTTAGATTATACCAAATTTCATGTTTCCAGCATTTATAGTTTTTTGAAAAAAATTGTTTAAACTGATTAATTGTAATGTGACGTTTCTTGTAAATGAAGTTACAAAACAATGTTTTTCTCCAAAACAGTTTGGAATTGAGAAATGAAACTTTTTGGGGTTACAGAAGAACGTTTGAGGTAAGATTGTACCAAATTTCATGTTTCCTGCATGTATAGTTTTTTGTAAAAAAAATTTTAAAAATTATTTAGTGCAATTTGACGTTCCTTGAAACTGAAGTTATAAAGATTTTTTTTTATTTCTTAAACGGTTCGGTATTAAAGATTAAAACTTTTTGAGGTTGTGGAAGAACGTTTGAAGTTAGATTATACCAAATTTCATGTTTCCAGCATTTATAGTTTTTTGAAAAAAATTGTTTAAAGCTGATTAATTGTAATTTGACGTTTCTTGTAAATGAAGTTACAAAACAATGTTTTTCTCCAAAACAGTTTGGAATTGAGAAATGAAACTTTTTGGGGTTACCGAAGAACGTTTGAGGTAATATTGTACCAAATTTCATGTTTCCAGCATGTATAGTTTTTTTTTTAATTTTTAAAAATTATTTAGTGCAATTTGACGTTTGTTGAAAATGAAGTTATAACATTTTTTTTTCTTCTAAAACCGTTTGGAATTAAAGATTGAAACTTTTTGAGGTTGTAGAAGAACGTTTGAGGTTAGATTATACCAAATTTCATGTTTCCAGCATTTATAGTTTTTTGAAAAAATTTGTTTAAAGCTGATTAATTGTAATTTGACGTTTCTTGTAAATGAAGTTACAAAACAATGTTTTTCTCCAAAACAGTTTGGAATTGAGAAATGAAACTTTTTGGGGTTACAGAAGAACGTTTGAGGTAATATTGTACCAAATTTAATGTTTCCTGCATGTATAGGTGTTGTAAAAAAAATTTTAAAAATTTATTAGTGCAATTTGACGTTTCTTGAAAATGAAGTTAGAAAATTTTTTTTCTTCTAAAACGGTTTGGAATTATAGATTGAAACTTTTTGAGGTTGTGGAAGAACGTTTGAGGTTAGATTATACCAAATTTCATGTTTCCAGCATTTATAGCTTTTTGAAAAAATTTGTTTAAAGCTGATTAAATTGTAATTTGACGTTTCTTGTAAATGAAGTTACAAAACAATGTTTTTCTCCAAAACAGTTTGGAATTGAGAAATGAAACTTTTTGGGGTTACAGAAGAACGTTTGAGGTAATATTGTACCAAATTTCATGTTTCCCGCATGTATAGTTTTATGTAAAAAAAAATTTAAAAATTATTTAGTGCAATTTGACGTTTGTTGAAAATGAAGTTATAACATTTTTTTTTCTTCTAAAACGGTTTGGAATTACAGATTAAAACTTTTTGAGGATGTGGAAGAACGTTTGAGGTTAGATTATACAAAATTTCATGTTTCCAGCATTTATAGTTTTTTGAAAAAAATTGTTTAAAGCTGATTAATTGTAATTTTACGTTTCTTGTAAATGAAGTTACAAAACAATGTTTTTCTCCAAAACAGTTTAGAATTGAGAAATGAAACTTTTTGGGGTTACAGAAGAACGTTTGAGGTAATATTGTACCAAATTTCATGTTTCCCGCATGTATAGTTTTATGTAAAAAAAAATTTTAAAATTATTTAGTGCAATTTGACGTTTCTTGAAAATGAAGTTATAAATTTTTTTTGCTTCTAAAACGGTTTGGAATTAAAGATTGAAACTTTTTGAGGTTGTGGAAGAACGTTTGAGGTTAGATTATACCAAATTTCATGTTTCCAGCATTTATAGTTTTTTGTAAAAATTTGTTTAAAGATGATTAATTGCAATTTGCTGTTTCCTGTAAATGAAGTTATAAAACAATTTTTTTCTCCAAAACAGTTTGGAATTGAGAAATGAAACTTTTTGGGGTTACAGAAGAACCTTTGAGGTAATATTGTACCAAATTTCATGTTTCCTGCATTTACAGTTTTTTCTAAAAAAAAATTTAAAATCATTTAGTGCAATTTGACGTTTCTTGAAACTGAAGTTATAAAGATTTTTTTTTTATTTCTGAAACGGTTTGGTATTAAAGATTAAAACGTTTTGAGGTTGTGGAAGAACGTTTGAGGTTAGATTATACCAAATTTTATGTTTCCCGCATTTACACTTTTTTGTAAAAATTTGCTTAAAAATCATTCATTCCTTTTCTGGGAAATGGGATTGAATTGAAAAATATGACTTATATTGAGTGATAAAGAATTGTTTGAAAATCGTTTGTACCAAGTTTTAAATTTTTTGGTTGAACGGTTTTGATAAAAAAAGAAAAAATATTAATTGTCGGTTTGTATTTGACATTTTTTGAAAATAACGTCATAAAATTTTTTTTCTCCAAAACGGTTTGGAATTAAGTAATGAAACTTTTTAGGGTTACAGAAGAACGTTTAAGGTAAGGTTGTACCAAATTTCATGTTTCTCGCATTTACAATTTTTTGTAAAAATTTGCTTAAAGATCATTCATTGCAATTTGACGTTTTTTGTAAATTAAGTTACAAAACAATTATTTTCTCCAAAACGGTTTGGAATTGAGAAATGAAACTTTTTGAGGTTATAGAAGAGCGTTTTAGGTCAACTCATACCAAATTTCATCTTTCCAACATGAACAGTTTTTTGTGGCTTTTGTATAAAATATTTTAAAAATCATTGATTCAATTTGACGTTTCTTGAAAATGAAGTTACAAAAAAATTTGTATCTCCAAAACGGATAGGAATTAAAAGCTGAAACATTTTGGGGTTATAGAAGAGCGTTTGAAGTTAAATCATACCAAATTTCATGATTCTAACATAAACAGCTTTTTGTATAAAGTTTTTTAAAATTTAATATCAATTTGACGTTTCTCGAAAATGAAATTCCAAAAATATTTTTTTCTCCAAAACTGTTAGGAACTAAGATTTGAAACATTTTGAGGTTATAGAAGATCGTTTGAGGTTAGGTCATACCAAAGTTCATGTTTCCAACATGAACAGTTTTTTATATAAAATGTTTTAAAAATCTGATTACAATTTGACGTTTCTTGAAAATGAAATTTCAAATTTTTTTTTTTCTTCTAAACGGTTAGGAATTAATAATTGAAACTTTCTGAGGTTGTAAAAGAACATCTGAGGTTAGATCGTACCAAATTTTATGTTTCCAACATTAACAGTTTTTTGTAAAAAAATTATTAAAAATCATTGATTCAATTTTACGTTTCTTGAAAATGAAATTAAAAAATTTTTTTTTCTCCTAAACGGTTAGGAATTAATAATTGAAACTTTTTAAGGTTATAAAAGACCATCTGAGGTTAGATCATACCAAATTTCATGTTTCCTGCATTAACAGTTTTTTGTAAAAAAATTATTAAATAACTTTGATTCAATTTGACGTTTCTTGAAAATGAAATTTCAAAAATTTTTTTTTCTCCTAAACGGTTAGGAATTAGTAATTGAAACTTTTTGAGGTTGTAAAAGAACATCTGAGGTTAGATCGTACCAAGTTTTATGTTTCCAACATTAACATTCTTTTATAAAAAATATTATTAAATATCATTGATTCAATTTGACGTTTCTTGAAAATGAAATTTCAAAAATTTTTTTTTCTCCTAATCGGTTAGGAATTAATAATTGAAACTTTTTGAGGTTGTAAAAGAACATCTGAGGTTAGATCATACCAAATTTTATGTTTCCAACATTAACAGTTTTTTGTAAAAAAATTATTAAATATCATTGATTCAATTTGACGTTTCTTGAAAATGAAATTTCAAAATTTTTTTTCTCCTAAACGGTTAGGAATTAATAATTGAAACTTTTTGAGGTTGTAAAAGAACATCTGAGGTTAGATCATACCAAATTTTATGTTTCCAACATTAACAGTTTTTTGTAAAAAAATTATTAAAAATCATTAATTCAATTTGACGTTTCTTGGAAATGAAATTTCAAAAATTTTTTTTTCTGCTAAACGGTTACGAATTAATAATTGAAACTTTTTGAGGTTGTAAAAGAACATCTCAGGTTAGATCATATCAAATTTTATGTTTCCAACATTAACAGTTTTTCGTAAAAAAATTATTAAAAATCATTGATTCAATTTGACGTTTCTTGAAAATGAAATTTCAAAATTTTTTTTTTCTGCTAAATGGTTAGGAATTAATAATTGAAACTTTTTGAGATTGTAAAAGAACATCTGAGGTTAGATCATACCAAGTATTATGTTTCCAATATTAACAGTTTTTTGTAAAAAAATTATTAAATATCATTGATTCAATTTGACGTTTCTGGAAAATGAAATTTCAAAAAATTTTTTTTTTCTTAAACGGTTAGGAATTAATAATTGAAACTTTTTGAGGTTGTAAAAGAACATCTGAGGTTAGATCGTATCAAGTTTTATGTTTCCAACATTAAGAGTTTTTTGTAAAAAAATTATTAATTCAATTTGACGTTTCTTGAAAATAAAGTTACAAAAAATTGTTTATCTCCGAAACGGTTTTGATTTAAGAATTGAAACATTTTTGTGTTATAAATGAACGTTTTATGTTATATTATACCAAATTTCATATTTCCCACATTTACAGTTTTTCGTATAAAAATTTTTAAAATAAAAATCACTCAATTTCGTCACTTTTTATTAAGTACTCATAAATAACATATCTCTTAACCTAAAAATAAAACTTAATTCNGTCTTCGGGGGCTAATCGGATAGTTTCAACTCTTTGAACGCGATCCTGATGAAATTCAAATTCGTTTCTCATGCTGAGTAATCGTAAAAGTTCCATAAAAGTTTGAGACCCAACTTTTGGAACTCGGTTGAAAAAGAGTATGTCTCGCTTTGCTTTTTTCGTGTTATTCAACTGGTACGGTTCCAAAGAAGTCATCTGAAACTGTTTAAGAAAAAATCAACCTTGAATACAACCAAATGAGAAAAAAACGAGCAAGAAAGTAAAAAATCCGGTTTAAAATAATCTGGATTTTTCACTTTCTTTTTCTTTCTCGATACTTGAATTGGTTAAGGTCCGGTTAAGGTTTCGAGTTAAAACGATAAAGTTTCACTTGAAGACATTGACTTATTTTTTTTTAAACTTTCTTTAGAGTCTATTAGGTAGATTTTTAGGAAAAGGATTTAGAGAAAATGCATTTCTTCAAAACGGGTTAGAATTGAGAAAAGAAATTTTTTAGGGTTATAGAAGAACGTTTTAGGTTAGATTATACCAAATTTCATATTTCCTGCATTAACAGATTTTTGTACAAACAATTTTAAACATCATTGATTTCAATTTGACATCTTTAGAAAATAAGGCTGAAGAAAAGTATCAATTTCTTCGAAATGGATTGGAATTGATAAATATAACTTATACGGGGTCATAAAGGGTTGTTTGAAGATAGGTTGTACCAAATTTTAAGTTTCTAGGTTGAACGGTTTATTTATAAAAAGATACATAAATCGTAGCTTTTAATTTGACGTTCTTTAAAAGTTAGATTAAAGAAAAGTATCTATTTCTCAGAAATGGATTGGAATTGAAAAATATAACTTATATGGGATCATAAAGGACTGTTTGAAGATAAGTTGTGCCAAATTTTAAGTTTCTAGGTTGAACGGCTTATTTATAAAAAAATACATAAATCGTTGTTTTTAATTTGACGTTCTTTAAAAATAAGGTTGAAGAAAAGTATCTATTTCTCCGAAATGGATTGGATTTGAAAAATATAACTTATATGGGGCATAAAGGATTATTTGAAGGTAGGTTGTGCCAAATTTTAGGTTTCCAGATTGAAAGGTGCTTTTTAAAAAGAAAAATTTGTCGTACATATACAATATACATATTGAAAATGAATATTAAAAAAATCTTTTCTCGAAAACGGTTTGAAATTGAGAAATGAAACTTTTTGGGGTTATACAAGAATGATTGAGGTTATATTATACCAAATTTCATGTTTCCAACATGAACAGTTTTTTGTATAAAATGTTTTAAAAATCTGATTTCAATTTGACGTTTCTCGGAAATGAAGTTACAAAAAAATTTTTTTCTCCAAACCGGCATGGAATTATGCGTTGAAACATTTTGAGGTTATAAAAGAACGTTTGAGGTTAAATCGTACCAAATTTCATGTTTCCAACATGAACAGTTTTTTGTATAAAATGTTTTAAAAATCTGATTTCAATTTGACGTTTCTCGAAAATGAAGTTACAAAAAAATTTTTTTCTCCAAAATGGCTTGGAATTATGAGTTGAAACATTATGAGGTTATAAAAGAACGTTTGAGGTTAAATCGTACCAAATTTCATGTTTCCAACATGAACAGTTTTTTTTTGTATAAAATGTTTTAAAAATCTGATTTCAATTTGACGTTTCTCGAAAATGAAGTTACAAATATTTTTTTTTTCCAAAACGAAATGGAATTATGAGTTGAAACATTTTGAGGTTATAAAAGAACGTTTGAGGTTAGATCATACCAAATTTCATGTTTCCAACATGAACAGTTTTTTGTATAAAATGTTTTAAAAATCTGATTTTAATTTGACGTTTCTCGAAAATGAAGTTACAAAAAAATTTTTTTCTACAAAACAGCTTGGAATTATGAGTTGAAACATTTTGAGGTTATAAAAGAACGTTTGAGGTTAGATCATACCAAATTTCATGTTTCCAACATCAACAGTTTTTTGTATAAAATGTTTTAAAAATCTAATTTCAATTTGACGTTTCTCAAAAATGAAATTACAAAAAAAATTTTTTCTCCAAAACGGTTAGGAATTAAGAGTTGAAACTTTTTGGGGTTATAGAAGACCGTTTTAGGTTAGATCATACCAAATTTCATGTTTTCAACATGAACAGTTTTTTATATAAAATGTTTTAAAAATCTGATTTCAATTTGACGTTTCTCGAAAATGAAGTTACAAAAAAATGTTTTTCTACAAAACAGCTTGGAATTATGAGTTGAAACATTTTGAGGTTATAAAAGAACGTTTGAGGTTAGATCATACCAAATTTCATGTTTCCAACATCAACAGTTTTTTGTATAAAATGTTTTAAAAATCTGATTTCAATTTGACGTTTCTCGAAAATGAAGTTACAAAAAAAATTTTTTCTCCAAAATGGCTTGGAATTATGAGTTGAAACATTATGAGGTTATAAAAGAACGTTTGAGGTTAAATCGCACCAGATTTCATGTTTCCAACAGGAACAGTTTTTTATATAAAATGTTTTAAAAATCTGATTTTAATTTGACGTTTCTCGAAAATGAAGTTACAAAAAAAATTTTTTCTACAAAACAGCTTGGAATTATAAGTTGAAACATTTTGAGGTTATAAAAGAACGTTTGAGGTTAGATCATACCAAATTTCATGTTTCCAACATCAACAGTTTTTTGTATAAAATGTTTTAAAAATCTGATTTCAATTTGACGTTTCTCGAAAATGAAGTTACAAAAAATTTTTTTTCTCCAAAACGGAATGGAATTATGAGTTGAAACATTTTGAGGTTATAAAAGAACGTTTGAGGTTAGATCATACCAAATTTCATGTTTCCAACATCAACAGTTTTTTGTATAAAATGTTTTAAAAATCTGATTTCCATTTGACGTTTCTCGAAAATGAAGTTACAAAAAAATTTTTTTCTCCAAAATGGCTTGGAATTATGAGTTGAAACATTATGAGGTTATAAAAAAACGTTTGAGATTAAATCGTACCAAATTTCATGTTTCCAACATGAACAGTTTTTTATATAAAATGTTTTAAAAATCTGATTATAATTTGACGTTTCTCGAAAATGAAGTTACAAAAAAATTTTTTTCTCCAAAACGGCTTGGAATTATGAGTTGAAACATTTTGAGGTTATAAAAGAACGTTTGAGGTTAGATCATACCAAATTTCATGTTTCCAACATGAACAGTTTTTTGTATAAAATGTTTTAAAAATGTGATTACAATTTGACGTTTCTCGAAAATGAAGTTACAAAAAATTTTCTTTTCTCCAAAACGGCATGGAATTATAAGTTGAAACATTTTGAGGTTATAAAAGAACGTTTGAGGTTAGATCATACCAAATTCCAACATAAACAGTTTTTTATATAAAGTTTTTTAAAAATCAAATTAGAATTTGACGTTTCTCGAGAATGAAATTACAAAAACTTTTTTTCTCCTAAACGGATTGGAATTAAAGGTTGAAACATTTTGAGGTTATAGAAGAATATTTGAGGTTAGAACATATCAAATTTCATGTCTCCAACATGAACAGCTTTTTGTATAAAATTTCTTAAATATTTGATTACAATTTGACGTTTCTTGATAATGAAATTACATAAAAAAATTTTTCTCCAAAACGATTAGGAATTAAGAGTTGAAACATTTTGGGGTTATAGAAGAACGTTTGAGGTTAGATCGTACCAAATTTCATGTTTCCAACATGAACAGTTTTTTGTATAAAATGTTTTACAAATCTGATTTTAATTTGACGTTTCTTAAAAATAAAGATACAAAAGAATTTTTTTCTCCAAAACAGTTAGGAATTAAGAGTTGAAACTTTTTGGGGTTATAGAAGACCGTTTTAGGTTAGATTATAACCAAATTTCATGCTTCCAACATGAACAGCCTTTTATATAAAGTTTTTTAAAAATCTGATTTCAATTTGACGTTTCTCGAAAATGAAATGACAAAAAATATTTTTTCTCCAAAACGATTAGGAATTAATAATTGAAACTTTTTGAGGTTATAGAAAAACGTTTGAGGTTAGATCATACCAAATTTCATGTTTCCAAGATGAACAGTTTTTGTATAAAAATTTTTAAAAATGTGATTTCAATTTGACGTTTCTCGAAAATGAAATTACAAACAATTTTTTTTCTCCAAAAGGGTTTGGAATGAAGTGTTGAAACTTTTTGAGGTTATAGAAGAACGTTTGAGGTTAGATCATACCAAATTTCATGTTTTCAAGATGAACAGTTTTATGTATAAAAATTTTTTAAAATTTGATACAATTTGACGATTCTCGAGAATGAAATCACAAAAATTCTTTTTTCTCCTAAACGGTTAGGAATGAAGAGTTGAAACTTTTTGAGGTTATAGAAGACCGTTTTAGGTTAGATTATAACCAAATTTTATGTTTTCTGCATAAACAGATTTTTGTTTAAAGAATTTTAAATATCATTGATTTTAATTTGACATCTTTGGAAAATAAGGTTGAAGAGAAGTGTTCATTTCTCCGTAATGGATTAGAATTGAAAAATTTTACCTATATGGGGTTATAAAGGATTGTTGGAAGATAGGTTATACCAAGGACAGTAGAATCTAACAGGACTGCTACATCCATTGTATTTTTGTAGTTCACTAGGGATTGGTTGCCCGCACTCTACGTCACACCATTTGCCACGCCTGGTAACTGTCTGCGTTTTAGAGGTTATATGATAGACATTAATACGTCTAAAAACATAAAACTTCAAAAATAATGTGAATACGTCTAGGATATAACCTCTCAAAATACACAGCAAACGCATAAACCATAACAACAGCTGGGCGTGGAAAATGGTGTGACGTAGTTTGCGGGCAGGTTGTCACAACAATGAATGTAGCAGTCCTGTTAGATTTTACTGTCCTTGGGTTATACCAAATTTTAAGTTTCCAAATTGAAAGGTGCTTTTTGCAGAAAAAAATTATTAATATCAATTCAAATTTGACGTACATATGTGAATGAAGTTATTAAAAACGTCTTTTCTCGAAAACGGTTTGAAATTAAGTTATGAAACTTTTCGTGGTTATAAAAGAATGATTGAGGTTATATGGTACCAAATTTCATGTTTCCAACATGAATAGTTTTTTTTGTGTAAAATTTTTTAATAATTTGATTACAATTTGACGTGTCTTAAAAATGGAGTTACAAAAAAATGTTTTTTTCCAAAACGGCTGGGAATGAAGAATTGAAACTTTTTAGGGTTATAGAAGAAAGTTTGAGGTTAGATCACACCAAATTTCATGCTTCCAACATGAACAGCTTTTTATATAATGTTTTTTAAAGATCTGATTTCAATTTGACGTTTCTCGAAAATGAAGTTACAAAAAATTTTTTTTCTCCAAAACGGTTAAGGATTAAGAGTTGAAACTTTTTGAGGTTATAGAAGAACGTTTGAGGTTAGATCATACCAAATTTCATGTTTCCAAGATGAACAGTTTTTGTATAAAAATTTTTAAAAATGTGATTTCAATTTGACGTTTCTCGAAAATGAAATTACAAACAAATTTTTCTCCAAAACGGTTTGGAATGAAGAGTTGAAACTTTTTGAGGTTATAGAAGAACGTTTGAGGTTAGATCATACCAAATTTCATGTTTCCAAGATGAACAGTTTTTGTATAAAAATTTTTAAAAATGTGATTTCAATTTGACGTTTCTCGAAAATGAAATTACAAACAAATTTTTCTCCAAAACGGTTTGGAATGAAGTGTTGAAACTTTTTGAGGTTATAGAAGAACGTTTGAGGTTAAATCATACCAAATTTCATGTTTCCAAGATGAACAGTTTTTTGTATAGAAATTTTTAAAAATTTGATTATAATTTGACGTTTCTCGAGAATGAAATCACAAAAATTCTTTTTCTCCAAAACGGTTAGGAATTAAGAGTTGAAACTTTTTGGGGTTATAGAAGAACGTTTGAGGTTAGATCATATTAAATTTCATGTTTCCAACATGAACAGTTTTTTGTATAAAATGTTTTAAAAATCTGATTGCAATTTGACGTTTCTCGAAAATGAAGTTACAAATAATTTTTTTTCTCCAAAACGGAATGGAATTATGAGCTGAAACAATTTGAGGTTATAAAAGAACGTTTGAGTTTAGATCATACCAAATTTCATGTTTCCAACATGAACAGTTTTTTGTATAAAATGTTTTAAAAATCTGATTTCAATTTGACGTTTCTCGAAACTAAAGTTACAAAAAATTTTTTTTCTCTAAAACGGCATGGAATTATAAGTTGAAACATTTTGAGGTTATAAAAGAACGTTTGAGGTTATATCATACAAAATTTCATGTTTCCAACATGAACAGTTGTTTGTATAAAATGTTTTAAAGATCTGATTTCAATTTGACGTTTTTCGAAAATGAAGTTACAAAAAAATTTTTTTCTCCAAAACCGAATGGAATTATGAGCTGAAACAATTTGAGGTTATAAAAGAACGTTTGAGGTTAGATCATACCAAATTTCATGTTTCCAACATAAACAGTTGTTTGTATAAAATGTTTTAAAAATCTGATTTCAATTTGACGTTTCTCGAAAATGAAGTTACAAAAAAATTTTTTTCTCCAAAACGGCATGCAATTATGAGTTGAAACATTTTGAGGTTATAAAAGAACGTTTGAGGTTAAATCATACAAAATTTCATGTTTCCATCATGAACAGTTTTTTGTATAAAATTTTTTCAAAATCTGATTAGAATTTGACGTTTCTCAAAAATGACATTACAAAAAAAATTTTTTCTCCGAAACGGTTAGAAATTAAGAGTTGAAACTGTTTGTGGTTATAAAAGAACGTTTGAGGTTAGATAATACCAAATTTCATGCTTCCAACATAAACAGTTTCTTGTATAAAATCTTTTCAAAATCTGATTAGAATTTGATGTTTCTCAAAAATGAAATTACAAAAAAAATTTGTTCTTCTAAACGGTTAAAAAATCAGAGTTGAAACTTTTTGAGGTTATAGAAGAACATTTGAGGTTAGTTCATACCAAATTTCATGTTTCCAACAAAAACAGTTTCTTGTATAAAATCTTTTCAAAACCTGATTAGAATTTGACGTTTCTCGAAAATGAAGTTACAAAAAATTTATTTTCTCCAAAATGATTAGGAATTAAGAGTTGAAACAGTTTGGGGTTATAGAAGTACGTTTGAGGTTAGATCATACCACATTTCATGTTTCCAACATGAACAGCTTTTTGTATAAAGTTTTTTAAAAATTTGATTACAATTTGACGTTTCTCGAAAATGAAGACACAAGAACTTTTTTTCTCCAAAACGGTTAGGAATTAAGAATTGAAACTTTTTGGAGTTATACTAGAACGTCTGAAGTTAGATCATACCAAATTTCATGTTTCCTAAATAGATATTTTTTAAAAATAAGGTCAAAAAGAAATATTAAACCTTTACGAGGTCATAAAAGATAGTTCAAACATAAATTGTACCAAATTTTAACGATTTTTTATATAAAAAAAACTGTTTTTACGACTTTTTCGTGCTCCACTTACCTTTCCAGTGCTTTGCAGAAGCTTCATCATCGTTTTTACTCTTGTGGCCGTTGCGGGAGCGCTATCACCTTTAAAACAAAGGGTAAATAACAACACAACGTCTCCGGTTCAGGTTCAATTAATGCTTTTTAGAAAGCTTTTAGTTTACACCTTTTTTTACAACCGCAAAATCATTATTACAAATTATAATCGTACCTGAAACTATTTGATTGGCCGTAAGAATGTCTTCTGGTTGCAATTTCACCTCCATCTCGCGCAATCTTGTATTTAAATCTCTCGTATGCAGAAATAAAAAGAATGTTGTCGATAAAGCCATTAAAGCTATTAATTCACTGGCTCTATAAAACAAAAAGAAATCAAAGTCAGTATAAAAATAAAAAAAAAATAATAATAAATTTTTGTTGTGGTTTGTTTTGTGATAATTTAACAAGAATCTTTATTATTGTCTTGTGGTTTTTATGGTGTAAACTATTTTTTGCTCTTCTAAATTCTAATGTACGTTACATGGAGAAATTGAAATTTCTATTTCAACGTCATTTTAAGAGAGAAAGGGCGATGACTAAACTCGTTGCATTGTATACATTTTTAACGTTATTATCCACTTTAAAAGCGTTCAAAATGGAAATTGAATTAGCGACAATCGATCAATTACGTTTGTGAACAATGGAAATAGAAAGGAATTGCGGAAAATTGTATTTCACCCATTGTTCCTTGTAATCGCTTGACTTTAACAACGATGAGAACTTGCTCTGTTTTACTAATTTTGTTATAAAACACTTAAAAATTGATGTTTGATTTGATTTCTTTTTTAATTAATTAATTGATCGTATTACATAAAGTTAGAAATAAATTTAAAAGATAGATCGCGTGTGGTTACACATAAATTCTCACACTTATTACGGTAACAGGAGGAAAAACGAGAATATAAGGGAAACTTGTGTATCTAAGTAAATTACTGGATTTACCATCCGGAGAAATGGAGTTCTCGCTGACATAAGAGTAATTAGTATACGCCCAAGACGGGTTATAACAGAAAGTGTTGTTTATTAGCTCTATTTTAGTCTGCGAGAAAGTTCCGATGATGTACATTAATTCTTATAAATACGTAAATATGCAATGAAGATTTTCGAATTAGCATTTCTATTCAACTATTAACCGAAATAAGAATCTTAACTTTCCAATTCTATTTCCTCTTCAATTGAAGTGTAACAAATCAAGTTGTAAAAAGTTTAATTTAATTTGACGTTTGAAAATTACGGTAACTCACAGCTCATTTGATACACTAGATCCACTAGATAGTTTAAAATCTAAAGAGATGTCATAATGTCATGACGTACATTTGTTGCTATGTATATTAACAATTAACCCTTTGTGTCCCAAGAAGTAAAAAATTTTGAAACTGCGACAGAATTAAAACGCTATCAAAATACACTCAGAAAGGCCCTTGGAATCAATTTTAGCAAAATATGCAATCCCCCAATAATGGTACTTGAGTTGCTTTAGCAGAACAATTTTCACAACTTCCTCTTTCTTTTGAATTTGCGCTACGACATTTTCGTGGACGTAGTAAATTTAAATATTTATTTATCAGACCTGTAGCTAGAGAACGACGAAAATCTGATAGAATATTGAAAAAAAAAATATTGAGCAAAAACTACCATTTTCGCATAATGTAAGTGTNACAAGAACAGTTTCTTGTATAAAATCTTTTCAAAACCTGTTTAGAATTTGACGTTTCTCAAAAATGAAATTACAAAAAAAATGTTTTCTTCTAAACGGTTAGAAAATCAGAGTTGAAACATTTTGAGGTTATAGAAGAACGTTTGAGGTTAGATCATACCAAATTTCATGTTTCCAACATGAACAGTTTTTTGTATAAAATTTTTTAAAAATCTGATTTCAATTTGACGTTTCTCAAAAATGAAATTATAAAAAAAATTTTTTCTCCTAAACGGTTAGGAATTAAGAGTTAAAACATTTTGGGGTTATAGAAGAACGTTTAAAGTTAGATCATACCAAATTTCGTATTTCCTAAATAGATATTTTTTTAAAATAAGGTCAAAAAGAAATATTAAACTTTTACGAGGTCATAAAAGATAGTTCAAAGATAAATTGTACCAAATTTTAACGATTTTTTATATAAAAAAAAACTGTTTTTACGACTTTTTCGTGCTCCACTTACCTTTCCAGTGCTTTGCAGAAGCTTCATCATCGTTTTTACTCTTGTGGCCGTTGCGGGAGCGCTATCACCTTTAAAACAAAGGGTAAATAACAACACAACGTCTCCGGTTCAGGTTCAATTAATGCTTTTTAGAAAGCTTTTAGTTTACACCTTTTTTTACAACCGCAAAATCATTATTACAAATTATAATCGTACCTGAAACTATTTGATTGGCCGTAAGAATGTCTTCTGGTTGCAATTTCACCTCCATCTCGCGCAATCTTGTATTTAAATCTCTCGTATGCAGAAACAAAAAGAATGTTGTCGATAAAGCCATTAAAGCTATTAATTCACTGGCTCTATAAAACAAAAAGAAATCAAAGTCAGTATAAAAATAAAAAAAAAATAATAATAAATTTTTGTTGTGGTTTGTTTTGTGATAATTTAACAAGAATCTTTATTATTGTCTTGTGGTTTTTATGGTGTAAACTATTTTTTGCTCTTCTAAATTCTAATGTACGTTACATGGAGAAATTGAAATTTCTATTTCAACGTCATTTTAAGAGAGAAAGGGCGATGACTAAACTCGTTGCATTGTATACATTTTTAAAGTTATTATCCACTTTAAAAGCGTTCAAAATGGAAATTGAATTAGCGACAATCGATCAATTACGTTTGTGAACAATGGAAATAGAAAGGAATTGCGGAAAATTGTATTTCACCCATTGTTCCTTGTAATCGCTTGACTTTAACAACGATGAGAACTTGCTCTGTTTTACTAATTTTGTTATAAAACACTTAAAAATTGATGTTTGATTTGATTTCTTTTTTAATTAATTAATTGATCGTATTACATAAAGTTAGAAATAAATTTAAAAGATAGATCGCGTGTGGTTACACATAAATTCTCACACTTATTACGGTAACAGGAGGAAAAACAAGAATATAAGGGAAACTTGAGTTAGATTACTGGATTTACCATCCGGAGAAATGGTGTTCTCGCTGACATAAGAGTAATTAGTATACGCCCAAGACGGGTTATAACAGAAAGTGTTGTTTATTAGCTCTATTTTAGTCTGCGAGAAAGTTCCGATGATGTACATTTCTTATAAATACGTAAATATGCAATGAAGATTTTCGAATTAGCATTTCTATTCAACGATTAACCGAAATAAGAATCTTAACTTTCCAATTCTATTTCCTCTTCAATTGAAGTGTAACAAATCAAGTTGTAAAAAGTTTAATTTAATTTGACGTTTGAAAATTACTGTAACTCACAACTTATTTGATACACTAGATCAGTGTTGTCCACTAACTTTTGATCAAGATCGACTTTTTATATAAATGTCTTGCCAAGATCAACCGAAGGGTTTAAATTAAAGTAACCTTCCTTTTTTTGCTCTGAGGCCCAGATATAGATATTTCAGATTCATGATTTTTTTGGTAATCGACGTTATAGTCACCACTGATTTAGAGCTTATAAATAAAAAATGGTAACAATTGAGTTCAATATTTTTATGGATCTAGTCTTTATGGCCCATTACTAAGGTTTTATGTATAAAAAGTATTTCCCCATCGCTTTTAGTTTTTGAGTTAGAATTGAGTTAATTTTCGAAAATCAACAATTTTGATGTTTAATCGATTTAGAGCTTATAAATAAAAAATGGTAATAATT
>NW_019280760.1:69637-106663 GCF_000648695.1 Onthophagus taurus | reverse complement strand
TATTCGCTTATTAAATTCGTTATTTTTTTCTGATTACAAAAATATAGGGTTCGACAGGTCTATTTCTTATTGTTTTAGAATAAAGCTAAAAATAAACTTTCTTTTTAGTGTTGTCAAAGAAATTAAATTTACAGTTTCCTGTAAATTATAACTAAAAATTTAAAAAAACATATTTCTGATATTTGAAGCAAATACATTTGTTGAACTATTTAATTTATATTTGTTTTACACAAAAGTTGGAATAGATTGCATTATTTCACAATTTTTATTAATATTTAATATTATTATTAAATGACTTAATAAATTATTGATAGATGGCGCTCATGTATATTTTTTTAAATTCAAATAAACATAGCAATATTTGTTTATATTCAAAAATTTTCTGAATTGTCAAATTAAAAATCCTGTTTTTTAAGATGGACTACGAAAATTACGAAAAGTTTAACATGTTAGACTGTTACATATTAGAAAATAAAGTAAATTTTATATATATTTTTAGTAGAATAATTTTTAGTTATAGTCATGGGGTGTTCACTTTAATGAGAGTGTCGAGAACCTGGTTAAAAACTGTGCTATTAGTTGGAGACAGTCCTATGAGATGGCGCATACATCTCAAAGTAGTTAAGGTAGTAAACTTCATTAACGAATATTTGTAAACATCTGATAAACATGAAAAATTTGACATTTGATACTAACCTCAACTAACCTTATATTGTATCAATGTGTATAACTATAAAAATGACTAAATTGTTACATGTAATTCAATATTTGCGTTTATTTAAAGTACGAATTAAAAATTATGTATTATGGTTACATTAATTCACTTATAATTTCACATTCGTTGGTGATAAATGCTTGGGGTCTAAAATCAGCAAAATTTATTCTTTATTATCATTCTTAAAATTTTGAAGGAAGAGTAAAAATTGGGAAAAGAATGCCGAAATATATTTAAGTAAGTAAACAGAATGGTTCTTGAGTGAGATATTTGCCAGATGTTTATACTAGGGGTCTACCTGACCCCTAGTCAGGTAGAAACTTTGGGCACTTTGGGTACACCTGCAAACAAAGATCCCTTACCCTCTCTTAACAAGAAAAGATTTTAAAAGAGAAAATATAAAAATTGTTCATTTCCTATCTGTCTTTGGCTGCAGTTAGTGTTCTTACCAATCCTTTGCGTTTTTTCTTAATATTTTTTTAATAGTTAATAGTTTTTTTTATAGTTAGTAGTTGTTCTTAATAGTTAGTTTTTTTATATTTAGTGTTGTTAATAGTTGAAACATTTTTCTTATTAGTTAATAGTTGTTTTTCTTAATAGTTAGTAGTTTTTTTTTCTTAATAGTTAGTAGTTTTTTTCTTAATAGTTAGTAGTTTTTTTTCTAATAGTTAGTAGTGATTTTATTCCTTTGTTGATTTCCCTGTACCACAGTGAACAAAAATCTTGTTGTTAACCATCGTTGATAATATTGTAAGTATAATTAATATGTAAAAAATATTTATTTAACTCCATTATGAAAATCAAATAATTCAACTTTTGAACAAAAATTGCTTTTTTGGAATTAGATAAAACGTTGTTGCTAATACGTTATCAAAAGCTTTGTTTTACTTACATAATTTGCAAAAAGTTTTGGCAGATATTATGTTCATTCCATAATATTAGGCTTTTCATAACTGATTAGTTAAATAACTATTAACAGCTTTCTAGAGAAATTGTTAAAGAAATTTTCTTTCCATATATAGCACATAACAATGGTACGCTACCGCACGTGCGCTGTTAAAGGTTGTGAAGATAAAGTGTCTTCTAGACATTTATTTCCAAACCCAGAAAAATTTCCAGCGACATTTGATGCTTGGGTAAAAGTATGTGGAAATAACGACTTAATGGGAATGGATTCGAAGGAGTTATACCGCAAAAAGAGAGTTTGTAATGCTCACTTCACGTCTGCCGATATGTTCTCAAATAACCTTCTAAGGAAGAATGTTATACCTAGTTTGAACATACCAACTCCACCGCAAGACCAAGTTCTTGTTGAGTTAACTGAAAAAGGTAATAATTTATTTTTTTTTACAAATATAAGGAATCTTATAAAGTGATATACTTTATGATATAAACAAAGTCAATAATTTTTTAAAATGCGTTAAATTCATGATAAAAAACAAAAAAATTATGGTCTCACTTGCTCTACCATATGATCGCATTTACCACAACTCGCCTTATTATAATTTTATATTATTTTAATTTTAAATTATTTGTAAAATTACTGATATTATTACATATAATGTATTATATAGTGTTTATTAATTTCAGTAGTACATGAAGTTGCTTTAACGTCATACCGATGTATCGAACATGATTATACAAAACAGATGGAAGATACCCCATTGCTAGAAGGTAACTAAATTAATACTTTTCTACAATTATAAAACTAATGATTTTTTTTTTATTTTGTTTCAGATAATATACCTTCAACAAGTACTCAAGAGTTTGTATCTCCAACAAGAAAACGTAAGTTATGTGTTCCTACGTCATCTCCACCACTATAATACAACCAATAATTGTGAAAATGGACGGTGGTCAAAGTAACTTAGAAAGACTTTTAAAAGTATGTAAAGTGATAGTAACATTCATATTGGTAAATATTACAAAAATTGCGAAAATTATTATTTTCTTTTAAAATTGCTTATAAATTGGTTATTTGCTGCTATAATTTAATTTTTTAATTTGCTTGTTGTTTTTTTAATGCATTGGTTGTGTTTTTGCATGGGTAGCTCATTTGCTGTTATACAGCTATAATGATTAAAATATTGATGTTATATTTTGTTATTAGACACAACTTCCATATTAAAAGAGGTTGGTGTCCAAAGAGAAAAAGATTTATCCCCTAAGGCACAAAGACTGTACAGAAAAAATATACAACTAAAAAGAGGCATTTGTAGATTAAAACGATCTAATTTACAATTAAAAAGAAGGACGCATGTGTTTACAAAAGCAGAGATGATTAAAAGAGTGACAGATGATTTGGTACCACATGTCGCGGATTTTATAAAAAGCCAAATTCGCTTGAGTGGGAAACATCCACAAGGTAGAAGATACACATTAAATGAGAAATGTTTAGCACTTATATTATATAAGCAAAGCCCTCAAGGCTACAGATTATTTTCCAAATTGTTCGCTGTGCCAGGGAGGAAAACCATGACAACAATGTTACAAAATATTCCTTTAAGTGTAGGAATTAATAAAGAAATTTTAAATAATTTAAAGGACAGTATTACCACTTTTTCGTCAGATGAAAAAATATGTGTTCTACTGTTTGACGAAATGGCGATACAACCGCACGTATCGTTTAGTATGAATACAAAAAACTTTTGTGGTTTTGAAGACCTTGGTGACGTTTCGTCTGCAAAAATTGCAGATCATGCGATCGTTTTCATGTTAAGAGGCGTTACCAGGGATTGGAAGCAGCCTATTGCGTTTGGATTTACGCAGAGTTCAATTAAGACAATTGATTTAGTCAGACTAATCAAAGACATTGTTAAACAATGTCAAAACATCGGATTGCGAATAATTGCCAGCGTTAGCGACCAAGGGGCATCCAATATGGCAGCAATCAATTATTTAATGAAACACTCATTAAATGAAACAGAATTTCAAAACAGAAAATGTTATCAAGTCAATAATGATATTATTTATCATATTTTTGATCCTCCACACTTAATCAAAGGCGTGAGGAACAACTTGTTAACAAAAGATTTAGTGTGGAAGGACAAAAATGTTGTTAATGTTGCCAAATGGGACGACATATATAATGTGTATATGCTTGACAATGCCGCTGGGGAATTGAGCATTCTCACAAAATTAACGGAGGAGCATTGTGTTCCCAACAAAATAAAAAAAATGAAAGTATGTATAGCAACGCAGACTCTCAGCCATTCTGTAGCAGCTGCTATAAATGCTTTAATAAAATCAGGTAATTTATTGTAGTGTTATTATTTTGTTATTTTATAATAAACATAAATGTTAATTTTTTGTTTGCAGAAACCGCGGCCGGTACAGCCCACATTATAAACTTTTTTGACAAGTTGTTTGACAGTGTCAACGGAAACTCCGTGTATCCACCAAAAAAAAAAGAATTGCGGTGTGCGCTGACAAAAAACTCAGCTCATCATAAATTTTTTGAACATGCAAAGGTTGTGCTTAAAAATATGTACTTCAGGAAAGGACAACGAGAGAGCATTCCGCCGTCATTGAAGAACTGGTTATATAGTATACAAGGACTACAAGACGTTTTTAAAAAATTAAATATGGAAATATGTCTTTTGAGATTGAGGGTTTTCAACCAAGACCTATTAGAAAATTGTTTTGGACAAATGCGGCAGCGGGGTGTTCGAAATGTGAATCCAACTGCCAATCAATTTAAAAATAACTACAAAACGTTAATTGTTAATAATTTTACATCGAGGCATTCTGTGCATGCCAATTGTGAGGGCGATACCGTTAATATAATAACAAATATTAAAAATTTTATTGATAAAAAAGTTGAAACCGATCAACCAAAAGAAACAATGTCAGAAAATGTAATATTACTGCCTAAAATGAAAATTTCTCAGATCGATGCGTACGCAATAGCGTGTATTAGTAATTACATATGTAAAAAAATTAGGTATGTGTATGAATGTGAAAATTGTAAAAATAATTTAGTATGTGTGAATAGAGATGAGGAATGGTTGGAATTCATGAAAGAGAACAAGTATGATGTAGATCTACCGTATAGATTTAAATATGCTACACCTCAATTAATTACCGCTCTATTTCAATTATATAGAATTGTAATGGTAAATTTACCTAAATTTGCTGTGAAAAAAATAACGTATGATTTCTTAATACAGGAATTGAGTAGTATTATATCATTTAGGTTCAAATTTTATTGTGAACATTTAGAAGTAATGAAAAAAAAAATTATAGAACAATTTACATTATTATGTATTAATAATTGGACGGTGGGAATTAATAGAATTCTTAATAAAAAGGATAATAGATATAAAGGAAACGATCCTATTTATAAATCGGCCATAAATTATAGCGCAAAATATAAATAATTAACAACAGAATTGTTTCATTCTTTCACCTATCCTATAGAAATTAATTATTGTGCTTTTAAATTATTTTCTTCTTGATTATTTCTGTTTATAAAATAATATATTATTGAAAATTATTAACATAAACATTTATTTTTATAATTTTTAATAATATATTATTTTATTAACAGAAATAATCAAGAAGAAATTTGTTAATATAGGATTTATTTCAGATTAATAACTAGAC
The DNA here is from genome assembly GCF_000648695.1 of Onthophagus taurus. Classification (NCBI taxonomy): domain Eukaryota; kingdom Metazoa; phylum Arthropoda; class Insecta; order Coleoptera; family Scarabaeidae; genus Onthophagus; species Onthophagus taurus. The sequence continues at coordinate 101,343 of NW_019280760.1, read as the reverse complement.
TATATGGCACCAAATTAGTTGGAGATAGTGTCCATAGATGGCGCTAATACGGTTTCATTTCTAATACATTGTGTTGCCTACCCCTGGTTATAGTATCGTAATTTACAGGAAACTGTAAATTTAACATAGCCCTTAATGTCTCTGTGACCTGAAACAAACCATAGAGTAACATCGTTACGCCCAGTTACGCCTAGCGAGTTCTTTTAGGTTGCTGGTACACCCTCTGATCAGTGCGTGAATTGTATTTACGGCGGCCGACTGTCTATGAAAATGTTTATGGATGCACTTTCTGTCCCTTTTGCAGGTTCAAAGCGGTGTGCAGAACTTTATAGCAAGTAATTGTGCTTGAAAAATGGTTATGTCCCAGCTGCAAGGCAATTTTATGCGGCTATTTGGTTTACTGGTGCCCATGCTTACTCCAGATCCAACCGTCTTTGAAGCATCCGTGTACCAGGCAAATGCTCCTCTTTTTAGGTGAGGCCCACCCTTCGTCCAATCATCCCTGCTTCTAAATATGACATTATTTGGCTAGTCGAAATTATATGAGGTTCGTTTTAATTTCAATCAAGTGATTTAGACATGAGTCCTAGAAAATTTCGAGGTGTCCTCTGAGGTTACCCTGCATCAGTTTGAATGAAGAGCATGGGTAAGGGTTCAAGAGCAGCCTTCGGACAGGATCTCATTGCACTCTGCTGTCTTATGATTTGCTTTTGGCCACCAAATCAATAAGGCATAGGTGACCATGGGTCTGATTATTGCTACGTACGCCCAATGAGTGATCCGGGGTTTAATTGTAAGACCCCAGTTCCTTCCAAGGAGCCTGTGGCAGATGTGGTTAGCCATAATGACCTTTTTCCTCACCTTGTCTATGTGGGAGTTCCAGTTTAATTTACTGTTTAGTATTACCCCTAAGTATTTAATTTCTATTTTGAGGTTAATAGTTCTGCTTTCAATGGAGGGCGCTCTCAATTGTAGGTTTCTTCTCCGAGTGAAAAGAACTATTTCGATTTTGTTTGGATTGATGCTGAACCCATTGCTTCTGCACCAAGTGCTGGTAAGTACTAGGGTTTTCTGCATTTGTTGAGTTATGATTGTGTCTTATTTACCTCGGATTGTGATTACCAGATCATGAGCATATCCCTGAATCATGGATCCATTTTTTGTTAATGATATTGTACATCCAAATTGCGAGGACAAATTTTTTACGTGGTGCAATTGTCATGGTTCGGCGTTCTTTTTAAAACTTTGACTGTAAGTTTTATTTTATTATTTTATTTAATGTTGTAAAGAAAAGAATTTAAGTTATAATTTGATTCGATTATGTTATTGCATTTTTATATTGTTTTTTGTAGATTCAAACTGATGATGGCCTGAATATGGCCGAATATGGGTAATTTTTGCGGACGAGTCAAAGTTTAACATTTTTGGCTTGGACGGTCGGGCCAAAAAGGAGAATTTAAAAGCTACAGTTAAGCATGGTGGTGGAAGCGTGATGGTTTGGGTCTGAATATCCACCGCAGGTGTAGGAAATTTAGTTTTTATTGACGGAATTATGGATAAAAACATGTACCTTCAAATTCTACAGCGAAATTTTGTCCAAAATGCTGAACGCCTAGGCATACGACGCAATTTTCGCTTTTATCAGGACAATGATCCAAAACACAAATCAGGAATCGTACAGTCGTGGGTTATTTGGAATTGCCCTCACTTAATGGCACCACCAGCACAGTCGCCCGATATGAACCCCTTTCAAAATGTATGGGTAATGTTGGATCAAAATGTACAAACGTGTAAAATATTCAATAAAGAAGACTTGAAAAAAGCACTATTTGAAAACTATTACGCCACAAATAACCACAAAGCTGGTCCAATCAATGCCAAATCGACTAAAGGAGATGATAAATGCCAAAGGCAATCATACCAAATATTAAATTAACAAAAAAACAATAGCAGTTTATAAGTTGGATATCTGAGTTCTTCTTCTTCTTTTTTCTGTATTTAGGCATAACTGCCTGTTTTTCTTTTTTGACCCCTAATCGTTTAGATCAATGCTTCTTCATCGTGATGGTGATTTGTCCCGTGTTATTTTCACAATTCCATTTCTTCTTTCTGTTCAATACCTAATCATTAATGTTATCTACCCTGCAAGTCTGTCTGATGTTCTCACTTCTTTCTCCGTCCATCAATGTTTTCCCAACTATTCTACGCACTATTTTAATTTTTATAGTTTCCAGCATTCTTTGCTATATGGGTCTAATTGCAGTCCTGTATATCCGGGATTTGGCTACAGTTCTAATATGTTTATTTAGCCACATTGTGTTCCTCAGGTACGCCACTGCCCTTGCCGCTCTTGCAAGTTGATTCCTTATTTCGGTCTCAATATCCTCGTATCCAAATATTTCAATGCCCAAATATTTGAATTTCATTTCTTGGTGTATGATTTTATCATCAAATTCAACTGTATCAAATAGGTTGTGACATAAAGTTGAATAATATTGTTGTTTTCTAGTTTGTATATTGTTAAAAACCAATTTGTTTCATAAATGAAGTTTTTTACTTAATTTACAAATATTATTTTTAACAATTACGTTCAAATTTTGTCTAAAAATTCCCTGTTTTAAATTCACTTCTCTTTAGATTTTGAACTATGGACTATATCAAATAATCTATGAGCCTGAAAACGGTTTGTAATTAAGGATTGAAGCTTTTTGAGGTTGGAAAAGAACGTTTGACGTTAAATTATATCAAAGTTCAAGTTTCCTGCATTAACACTTTCTTGTATAAATTGTTTTAAAATTATTGATTTCATTTTGACCTTTTGAAAATGTTTTCTTTCCGAAACAGTTAATAGTATGAGATTAGCATTTCTATTCAATGATTAACCGAAATGAAAATCGTAGCTTTCCAATTCAATCCCGTTTAAAATTGAAGTGTAACAACTCAAGTTGTAAGATGCAATTTGTAATAATAATTCGTTCTTCGCTCACTTCCTCTTTAAGAGTAAAATAGAATTTTTTTAATACTCATTTCCTGAGCTTAGAATATCTAGAGCATATCTTGATTTACTATGATTATAAGCCGAATTAGAACACAAATGCGATTTTAATAACACTCTCAATAAAAAAAGATTTCTTTGAAGATTAACTTCAATTTATTATGATTTGATTTAAACATAAGAATTCTTTCAGTGATTTGTTATGGTAAAGTTTCACTTTTCCATAACATCATGTTGGTCACCGTCTTACCTAACTAAATGTAAGTATAAGAAGTTTTCTTAGAATCACGAAGATAAAAGCCCCACCGTGTGGCTTATTATTTATTTTTAAAAAAATAATTCTCTTTTCCTGTTGCTTTTCAAGAAACCGATCTGGGGTAATTGAAACGAAATCGTATAGAGAGCAAACAGTTTGCGGATTGCGGAACCGTTTTTGTATTGGCAGCTGTTTCCTCAACAATAATTACCATTGCAAACGGTGAAAATTTTTACCTATTAAACGCATCCATTAAGTAAATTGAAGATGAAATTGTGTGTTGTATAGAATTTAAATTACGTGTAAATGTAGATAATTTTCTAATTACACCAATTAAGATATTTCTTGGGTTTCGATTCCATAATATATGCAAGGTTATGTCAGTTTTGAATCTGGGTTAATAAATGCACATAAAACAATGTTGTAATAAAATCTAAATTATCCGACGATAACCTACATAGAGAATATGGAAATTACGTATCAATTTGGAAAATAACCAATTTCTATTGATTGTGAGAGAAATTTTCCGACAAAAATAATCTTTAAATATAAGTAAAAACATTCTTCTTTTCGTTCTTTTGACCTAGAAAGTTGTGCTGAAATGCTCAACGAGTTGTTGTAGTCACACCTACACAAGTAAGCACATTGTTTAGCGGTTTTCTGTGTAGATTTTGATGATCTTGACTTTGAATGTGAGCGAATAATAAAGAAAGGACAACTTAATTACAATGATTGAGTATTTAAACTTACCGAAAGAGTTGTTGTAAACACACACGTTTAAATTAAGTTGGTTGGTTAAAACTGATTCGATTTCTTCATGCAATTTACACATATTTCTTCCTTTCTTAACAGTAGTAAGTGCAATCTGTCAAAATGAATTTTTAGGTTATGTGCGAAATGTCAGCGTTGTCAAGTATAATGAAAATTATGATTATTTTATGATTTTAATATCTGTCGTGAATATTATCCATATAAAAACCTATTTATTTAACTAAATCACTATTTATTAAAATATTTATTAATGGAAAATGCAATCTGTCAAAATTTAATATTTGAGGTTATGTATGATTTGTTTACCTTGTCAAGTGTAACGAAAATTATGATTTATTTACGATTTTAATATCAGTTGGGAATATTATCCATGTAAAAACCCATTTATTACTAAAAGATCAACTTATTAGAAACTAAATCAATTCGTAATAAACATTTCCGCGCTTAATTGGAACTATTTCTTCATGGTGTGTGTAATCTGTCAAAATTTAATATTTGAGGTTATGTATGATTTGTTTACCTTGTCAAGTGTAACGAAAATTATGATTTATTTATGATTTTAATATCAGTTGTGAATATTATCCATGTAAAAACCCATTTATTACTAAAAGATCAACTTATTAAAAACGAAATCAAGTCGTAATAAACATTTTCGCGCTTAATTGGAACTATTTCTTCATGGTGTGTGTAAACTGTCAAAATTTAATATTTGAGGTTATGTATGATTTGTTTACCTTGTCAAGTGTAACGAAAATTGTGATTTATTTATGATTTTAGTATCAGTTGTGAATATTACCCATGTAAAAACTCATTTGTTACTAAAAGATCAACTTATAAAAAACGAAATCAAGTCGTAATAAACATTTCCGCGCTTAATTGGAACTATTTATTAATGGTGAGTGTAATCTGTCAAAATTTAAAATTTCAGGTTATGTATGATTTGTTTACCTTGTCAAGTGTAACGGAAATTATAATTTATTTATGATTTTAATATCAGTTGTGAATATTATCCATGTAAAAACCCATTTATTACTAAAAGATCAACTTATTAAAAACGAAATCAAGTCGTAATAAACATTTTCGCGCTTAATTGGAACTATTTCTTCATGGTGAGTGTAATCTGTCAAAATTTAATATTTGAGGTTATGTATGATTTGTTTATCTTGTCAAGTGTAACGAAAATTGTGATTTATTTATGATTTTAATATCAGTTGTGAATATTATCAATATTATATATTATTAATTGTAAACATTTTCTATATAAAAACTCCTTTAGATCTTATTTACTTTCCAGTAATCAAATTTTTTATGTCAAAAACATCACATTTTAGTGAATTGATCGATGGATTAAAACTGATTCGGTATTATGATTTTAGATTTAATTATGTATGTTTTCTGTTTAAAAAACTTATTTCCATCTCTTTCACTTTTTGAAATACAACATCTTCTGTATCGCAATCATCAAATTTAGGTATTTTTGCTTTTTAAGCTACAATAAGTTGGCAAAATTGATCGATGGATCAAAATCGTCTTCGGATTATAATTTTGATGTTAATTGTAAACATTTTCTATATAAAAACTCCTTTAGATCTCATTTACTTTTTCAGTAATAACATTTTTTATGTCAAAAACATCAAATTTTGGTGTATTTTTGAGTTAAACTTGATTAAGTTGGCAGAATTGATCGATGGATTAAAACTGATTCGGGATTATGATTTTAGATTTAATTATGTATGTTTTCTGTTTAAAAAACTTATTTCCATCTCTTTCACTTTTTGAAATACAACATTTTCTGTGTCGCAATCATCAAATTTAGGTATTTTTGCTTTTTAAGCTACAATAAGTTGGCAAAATTGATCGATGGGTCAAAACCGTCTTCGGATTATAATTTTGATATTAATTGTAAACATTTTCTATATAAAAACTCCTTTATATCTCATTTACTTTTTCAGTAATAACATTTTTTCTGTCAAAAACATCAAATTTTGGTATATTTTTAGGTTATACTTGATTAAGTTGGCAAAATTGATGACTGATGATATAAAGTTTAAAAAGAGTATTACAAGAAATTTTTTTATTTTTATATTGATATAATTTCTTTTCCCCATAAACAAGGAACTTGAAAGTCTTGTAGACATAACTGTTAACGATTACGTTTAAAGATTAGAAGGTTGTTATACCATAAAATCGTGACCATTCAAGCGATTAACACATAAACTCTTAGCACCATAACGCGGCTAAGATGTAAAATCCTTTAATAGGAACGCAGTTATAAACGCAAAATAGAGGACGCGACTTTCGTTTTGTTTATTTATTTTTTCCTTGTCTTCGCCCCCATCAATTATTTTGTTGCAAGGTGAAATCAAAAAACACATCCCATGTACTACAATACCACATAATCGCCCTCCGATTTAGATAAGAACCTTATACACCTCATTTTAACCGGAACTCAATCATTATAGAAAAAAAGTCGAGTTAATCCTATCTATACCGGTTTTCTAATCATCACCATTAAAAAACCCACATCCATTAAAACAAATTCTTTTAATTACTGCTCAATGCGTTATTGCCTTTCTATACGAAATAATAACGCATTTCCCGGATCGATCGCGTTTATGGGAAGTGAGCTAACAGATGCTTTCTAGCGCGAAATTTCATTTAGCAAAGTTCGCCCCGATAAAATTCTTCTTCATGGGAGAAAGGCACGATTTTTTTTTGTGTTAAAATCCACAAATTCGAAAGTCATTTATGTAACAATATGAATTACCAATAATTCAAGAAGACAATGAGTCATTAGTGCCTTGAATTGGGATCAATATTTACTCAGATAATGATGTTATATAAACCAGATATTTTATGTTTCTTTTGATTTTATTAATAATCCGTTATTACTAGGTCAAAGTTAATTAACCCACGAGAACTTGATTCATTTTATGGGTTCACACCGCAATTTATTATTGTTAATGTTGATTAATTGAGTTAGTGTGAAGTAAAATAAAATTATCGAAATTATGCGAAAACTCTCTTCCAAACTAGAAGTAGAAATGCATATTTAGTAAACAGAAAGTATAAAAACAATAGTTTCGCGAAAGTTTTTAAATATTTGCAGATTTACATACATTTTACATTATAAATAGAATTTCGTGAAATTTGAAAAAAACCTCGATAAAAATCCAACATCCGCGTGTCTTAAAGATCTAGTTCTTCGATGGTATGGAGATGGTGTTAGCCTTCTTTCGAAGGCACGATGGCAATAGAGGAGGTTAACGGCACTTCGCGACCGAGACCTTCCACGACAAGATTTACAACGTTGAGTATATAGTATGTGTGTATCCTTATTCTTTGTATAAGAACATCACCAGACCAAGAAGTCCTCTTGTATTATGAGAGACGCTAACGCCTACGGACTCACCTTTCACATCTTTGCACACACGTGATCGAAAAGAAAGCACGCCGATTTCTTTGCTTAAACTCTTCGACCCATCTCTTATTTTTTTTAACATTCATTTTTGCATCGTTATACATTTTTTTTAACAGATCATCGTCCAGAAAATGTTTTCACTTTCATGGCGACTGTATGAGGTAATTAGCGGTTATTACTTCTGTTTGCTCGATGTGTTTAAATAGGAAAGCTTAAGCTTTTTTTTTTAATGGGATGATTTTAACAAATTAAAAGTTATTTAACGATTAGGAGAAATTTTATATTATAAACTTTACGAAAGTTTTTCTTTTTTATAATTGATGATATTAAACTTTCAATTGAATTTAATGGTGGAAAGAAGTTATTAAGTTATATGTTGATTTTTATTACTTCTATATAGATGATATTTTTAAAGTACGATCACTTTTTATTACGTCAATATTATTTAAAGAAAAAAAACTAATTGAGTTTTCACATCGTTTCTAGTAATTCCGAAGAGGAACAGTATTGATAGCTATTAAAGATAATATTGAGAGACGTCACAAACTACGTAAATTGGGGCCCTAAATAATGTTAAGGAAGTCCAGGAAGGATGTTGGTTGTTAAGTATTGATAAATATTACGGATAATGTTGAGAGAGGTCAGAAATGTCAGATACTGAAGTGAGGTTGGTTTGTTTTATATATGTTGCGGAAGACATTCACAATATTGGAGGATAATGGGATTATTGATAGATTTTAGTAGTTTAACTCTACTAAGATTTCTACGAAAACGAATCACGACAGCTCGGGATGTAACAACACAATCTCTTTCATATTAATGGTGAACACGATGGATAGCATAGTTTTCCGTAGAAGAAATCGATGCACCCAAAAAATGTCCGAACCCAAACTAACCCAGAACGTTAACGAGGCTTTCGATGTCTTTTATGGGGTGCCCTACAATTTCAAATTACTTCTACTGGAGCTTTGGTGATAGGAAAAAACTTTTTAATTATAAAATAATCGTTATTTAATAAGGAATTTTTTCTATTAAAATAATTTTTTTCAATCTCATTTAATTTTTGAGTTGCAACAATTTTTATTAAGATATTTACAAAAAGTAAGGTTATTTCCGATTTTCTCAATAAATATTAAAAATAGAAAAAAACATTCTGATAGAAAAAGAAGCACTATTAAATAAGCAAACATTTATGTCCCAAACATTTTTTTCTATCCCATTAAGTTTTTGAGTTATTATTAATTATAATCGCCAATCGAAGTTAATAAAAGTGAGGTTATGATGTAGTAACTTAATAAATGTTAATGATAGAAAAAAACTTTTTAATTATAAAATAATCCTTATTAAACAAGGAATTTTTTTTATTAAAATAATTTTTTTCAATCTCATTTAGTTTTTGAGTTGCAACAATTTTTATTGAGAAATTTACAAAAAGTAAGGTTATTTTCGATTTTCTCAATAAATATTAAAAATAGAAAAAAACATTCTGATAGAAAAAGAAGCACTATTAAATAAGCAAACATTTATGTCCCAAACATTTTTTTCTATCCCATTAAGTTTTTGAGTTATTATTAATTATAATCGCCAATCGAAGTTAATAAAAGTGGGGTTATGATGTAGTAACTTAATAAATGGTAATGATAGAAAAAAACTTTTTAATTATAAAATAATCGTTATTTGATAAGGATTTTTTTTTATTAAAATCATTTTCTTCCATCTCATTTAGTTTTTAAGTTGCAACAACTTTTATTGAGAAATTTACAAAAAGTAAGGTTATTTTCGATTTTTTCAATAAATATTAAAAATAGAAAAAAAACATTCTTATAAAAAAAGAAGCACTATTAAATAGGCAATCGTTTATGTTCCAAAAATTTTTTTCTATCCCATTATGTTTTTGAGTTATTATTAATTATAAGCGCCAATCGAAGTTAATAAAAGTGGGGTTATGATGTAGTAACTTAATAAATGGTAATGATAGAAAAAAACTTTTTAATTATAAAATAATCGTTATTTGATAAGAATTTTTTTTAATTAAAATCATTTTCCTCCATCTCATTTAGTTTTTAAGTTCCAACAACTTTTATTGAGAAATTTACAAAAAGTAAGGTTATTTTCGATTTTCTCAATAAATATTAAAAATAGAAAAAAACTTTCTTATTGAAAAAGAAGCACTATTAACTAAGCAATCATTTATGTTCCAAACATTTTTTTCTATCCCATTGAGTTTTTGAGTTATTATTAATTATAATCGCCAATCGAAGTTAATAAAAGTGGGGTTATAATGTAGTTATTTAATAAATGTTAATGATAGAAAAAAACTTCTTGATTATAAAATAATCGTTATTTAATAAGGAATTTTTTTTATTAAAATAATTTTTTTCAATCTCATTTAGTTTTTGAGTTGCAACAATTTTTATTAAGAAATTTATAAAAAAGTTAGGTTATTTTCGATTTTCTCAATAAATATTAAAAATAGAAAAAAACTTTCTTATTGAAAAAGAAGCACTATTAAATAAGCAATCACTTATGTTCCAAACATTTTTTTCTATCCCATTAAGTTTTTGAGTTATTATTAATTATAATCGCCAATCGAAGTTAATAAAAGTGAGGTTATGATGTAGTAACTTAATAAATGTTAATGATAGAAAAAAACTTTTTAATTATAAAATAATCGTTATTTAATAAGGAATTTTTTCTATTAAAATAATTTTTTTCAATCTCATTTAGTTTTTGAGTTGCAACAATTTTTATTAAGAAATTTATAAAAAAGTTAGGTTATTTTCGATTTTCTCAATAAATATTAAAAATAGAAAAAAACTTTCTTATTGAAAAAGAAGCAGTATTAAATAAGCAATCATTTATGTTCCAAACATTTTTTTCTATCCCATTGAGTTTTTGAGTTATTATTAATTATAGTCGCCAATCGAAGTTAATAAAAGTGAGGTTATGATGTAGTAACTTAATAAATGGTAATGACAGACAAAAACTTTTTAATTATAAAATAATCGTTATTTGATACGGATTTTTTTTTATTAAAATCATTTTTTTCCATATCATTTAGTTTTTGAGTTGCAACCATGTTTAGTAAGAGATTTACAAAAAGCGAGGGTATTTTAGATTTTCTCAATAAATATTAAAAATAGAAAAAAACTTTCTTATCTAAAAAGAAGCACTACTAAATAAGTAATTATTTATGTTCCAAACATTTTTTTATATCCCTTTTAATTTTTGAGTTATTATTTATTATAATCGCCAATCGAAGTTAATAAAAGTGAGGTTATGATGTAGTAACTTAATAAATGGTAATGATAGAAAAAAACTTTTTAATTATAAAATAATCGTTATTTAATAAGGATTTTTTTTATTAAAATAATTTTTTTCAATCTCATTTAGTTTTTGAGTTGCAACAATTTTTATTAAGAAATTTATTAAAAAGTTAGGTTATTTTCGATTTTCTCAATAAATATTAAAAATAGAAAAAAACTTTCTTATAAAAAAAGAAGCACTGTTAAATAAGCAATCGTTTATGTTCCATAAATATTTTTCTATCCCATTAAGTTTTTGAGTTATTATTAATTATAGTCGCCAATAGAAGTTAATAAAAGTGGGGTTATGATGTAGTAACTTAATAAATGGTAATGATAGAAAAAAACTTTTTAATTATAAAATAATCGTTATTTGATAAGGATTTTTTTTTATTAAAATCATTTTCTTCCATCTCATTTAGTTTTTAAGTTGCAACAACTTTTATTGAGAAATTTGCAAAAAGTAAGGTTATTTTCGTTTTTCTCAATAAATATTAAAAATAGAAAAAAACTTTCTTATTGAAAAAGAAGCACTATTAAATAAGCAAACATTTATGTCCTAAACATTTTTTTCTATCTCATTGAGTTTTTGAGTTATTATTAATTATAATCGCCAATCGAAGTTAATAAAAGTGAGGTTATGATATAGTAACTTAATAAATGGTAATGATAGAAAAAAACTTTTTAATTATACAATAATCGTTATTTAATAAGGATTTTTTTCTATTAAAATAATTTTTTCAATCTCATTTAGTTTTTGAGTTGCAACAATTTTTATTGAGAAATTTGCAAAAAGTGAGGTTATTTTCGATTTTCTCAATAAATATTAAAAATAGAAAAAAACTTTCTTAGTGAAAAAGAAGCACTATTATATAAGTAATCATTGATGTTCTAAAAATTTTTTTCTATCCCTTTTAATTTTTGAATTATTATTAATTATAATCGCCAATCGACGTTAATAAAAGTGAGGTTATAATGTAATAACTTAATAAATATTAATGATAGAAAAAAACTTTTTAATTATAAAATAGTCCTTATTCAATAACAAATTTTTTTTATTAAAATCATTTTTTACCATCTCGTTTAGTTAAGAAGTAATTTACAAAATTCGATTTTATAAATAAATACAAAAAATACCTCAATTCTATCATCAAAACTCTCTTAAAATAGTTTTAATTTAAGGCTATGTGATTACATCAGCTCTGTACATGAGAAAATTTGCGATTTAATTTCTAAATTTACCGTAAACACATAATTACTCAATGTGTTAACATTTTTAAACACTTTTTTTTCAATTGTAAAAATATGCTCCGTTTTCTCATTTTGAAAAATAAAACGTAACGACCTCTCCGCGCTTCGAAGCGTATCAATTGAAAGTTTTTCAATGCAAGCGGAAGTTGTAAAGCAAATTGATCGTTCATGCAACGAAAACACATTGACCTACGGGTTTCTTTTAATTTACATATAAACAATAATTACTATTTTTTTGAATACACACAAATGATTCGATTCGAATACGCGATAGTGAAAACTTGTTATGCAGTCTTTTCCGCATGTAAGGAAAAGTAGTACGTAGTCTGCTTAAATCGAGCAAAACTTTTTACAGGTGAAAACAAACTGGTAAATGAACATTTTTAGAATTCCGTTTGAAATTCTTTGAATGTATTAACCCAAATAAATTTTTGAAGGTTAAAAGACAATCATTTCTTTTATAATGTACCATAAAACAAACAAAGAAACTCGTTGAACCCTTTTTTAACACTTACTTACAACAAAAAAAATCTTAAGTGCTTGTTCTACTTTTTTTAAGTACGTTTAAACTTAAACTTGAGTTAATCACGTCATTATCAACACCCAATTTAACTTGCAATTGCAAGCGACAGTTACTTTTTACAATTTACAATGTTATTTTCTAAACTTGGCTATTACAAAAGTGGAGCAATGACTTTGTAATTTTGCTTTTTTTTAATCTTTTCGGTTCTTTGTCTAATGCAGCTCGTCCGAATGCACGAAAGGTACGAAAATTCCCGTTAACGGTTTCTTTCTTTATCGTTGTTGTTGGTTTCGATTATTTTAGTCCATTCGCGCCGAATTTTCATGGTGTGATGGAGGTCACTGGGTCGAAACCTGGACGTTAAAAAACGCAACCTCTCCTCTACATTTTAGCAATAGGATAAAAACGAATTTTTAAACGTGCGAAATAACGGAAATTTTGATTTCTAAATCTAAACAAGTCGGACAATTTTATTTTAATGAATAGTTTTATTACCTCCAATTAGTGTAGAATTTATGCGGAAAAAGGAAACTAAAGCTGTATATCACAATTTTTACTTTCTCTTCTCCTCATATTACGGGATATACCATACGTATAACCGGAGCGTTAAATGTAATTTCGAAATCATTCAAGAGATAATAAAACTGTCGAGAACGTCGGAGTTTTAACGCACGTTTTGCCCAACCCTGGAGAAACTATAATATATCTTTCAAACCGTTTTTGCCTGCATATTTACTTTCTTCCTTAGGAAATGTAAAGTTTTGAATTAATTTGTTGAATTAATTAAGAAAACAGTACGATGCTGGACATTGTTAGGTACACCATTATGCAATCAAAAACTTTTGTAGAAATTAATCCATAACTCTTGACAATTATACTTATACGTATTCACTTAGTTTCTTCATGAATTCATGAATTCTTTTCAGAATACATTAGTAATATACAGAGAAAAGAATGAGTTCAGGCTGTTTGTATTTTTGTATCAATATTTATTAAGTTACTACATCATAACCTCACTTTTATTAACTTTGATTGGCGATTATAATTAATAATAACTCAAAAACTAAAAGGGATAGAAAAAAATGTTTGCAACATAAATTATTGCTTATTTAATAGTGCTTCTTTTTCGATAAGAAAGTTTTTTCCTATTTTTTATATTTATTGAGAAAATCGAAGATAACCTTACTTCTTGTAAATTTCTTAATAAAAATTGTTGCAACTCAAAAACTAAATGAGATGGAACAAAATGATTTTAATAAAAAAAAATCCTTATTAAGTAACGATTATTTTATAATTAAAAAGTTTTTTTTATCACTAATATTTATTAAGTTACTACATCATAACCTCACTTTTATTAACTTTGATTGGCGATTATAATTAATAATAACTCAAGAACTAAAAGGGATAGAAAAAAATGTTTGGAACATAAATGATTGCTTATTTGATAGTGCTTCTTTTTTGATAAGAAAGTTTTTTCCTATTTTTAATATTTATTGAGAGAATCGAAAATAACCTAACTTTTTTATAAATTTCTTAATAATAATTGTTGCATCTCAATAATGAAATGAGATGGAAAAAAATGATTTTAATAAAAAAAATTCCTTATTAAATAACGATTATTTTATAATTAAAAAGTTTTTTTCTATCATTAACATTTATTAAGTTACTACATCATAACCTCACTTTTATTAACTTTGATTGGCGATTATAATAAATAATAACTCAAAAACTAAAAGGGATAGAAAAAAATGTTTGGAACATAAATGATTACTTATTTAATAGTGCTTCTTTTTCAATAAGAAAGTTTTTTTCTATTTTTAATATTTATTGAGAAAATCGAAAATAACCTAACTTTTTTATAAATTTCTTAATAAAAGTTGCTGCAACTCAAAAACTGAATGAAATAGAAAAAAATTATTTTAATAAAAAAAAATCCTTATCAAATAACGATTATTTTATAACTAAAAAGTTTTTTTCTATCATTAACATTTATTAAGTTACTACATTATAACCTCACTTTTATTAACTTCGATTGGCGATTATAATAAATAATAACTCAAAAACTAAAAGAGATAGAAAAAAATGTTTTGAACATAAATGATTACTTATTTAATAGTGCTTCTTTTTCCATAAGAAAGTTTTTTTCTATTTTTAATATTTATTGAGAAAATCGAAAATAACCTTACTTTTTTATAAATTTCTTAATAAAAGTTGTTGCAACTCAAAAACTAAATGAGATTGAAAAAAATTATTTTAATAAAAAAAATTCCTTGTTTAATAAGGATTATTTTATAATTAAAAAGTTTTTTTCTATCATTAACATTTATTAAGTTGCTACATTATAACCTCACTTTTATTAATTTCAATTGGCGACTATAATTAATAACAACTCAAAAACTAAAAAGGATAGAAAAAAATGTTTCGGACATAAACGATTGCTTATTAAATGGTACTTCTTTTTCAATAAGAAAGTTTTTTTCTATTTTTAATGTTTATCGAGAAAATCGAAAATAACCTAACTTTTTTATAAATTTCTTAATAGTAATTGTTGCAACTCAATAATGAAATGAGATGGAAAAAAATGATTTTAATAAAAAAAATTTCTTAAAAAGTAAGGATTATTTTATAATTAAAAAGTTTTTTTCTATCATTAATATTCATTAAGTTACTGCATCATAACCTCACTTATTAATTTCAATTACCGGTTATAATTAATTATAAATCTCAGAAACTAAATGAGATGGAGAAAAATGATTTTAATAAAAAATATTTCTTATTAACTAAGGATTATTTTATAATTAAACTTTTTTTTCCTATCATTCTCCAAATAGCACATTTTTGATTTATTGAAATAATCGTGTTATTAACAAATTTTACGACGCTTTTTTATAGCTTTTTTACATTTCAGTGATGAACACCGTAAAAACCTCTAAAATCTTATTAATACCGTTTCAAGGTACAAAGAAAAAGCTTTTCTCATCATTTAGAAAGCTATCATTCATTAAGAATACCGGTCACATCAATAATTAAACATCCTTAATTAGATTTCTCATCCGTTATTCATGATAATTTATTAAACACCTTTTAGATAATAGACACAAAAAGAGATAATACGATATAATCAATATATAATGTTTTTACAACTCGCTTCGTTTGCGCAATTTAATAAAGCATATAAAAAGCACTTTGGGGTTTAATAAAAAAATTAAAAACAGATAACTTTCTTAATAGATGTTAAGCAATAAATTGTGATGTAGCAATTGATTTAAGAGTGTCATTAAATGTTTAATAACAATAACAAATTTAATTTTACTTAATTAAATTAATCTTACCTTTTAGGAAAGTTCATTCTTCTATTTTTGGTTAAGATTTCCGCAAAAATTTTCATGATTATTTAAAGATAAACCGAAAATTAAATTAAATCAAATCGAAAATGAAATAATCATTTTTTTATAAACAAATTGTTTGTATTAAAATACTTTTTTTAATAAAATTTGAGTTACACACACCGAAATATAATATTTTTTGAGATGATATGAAGAATTGTCTTCCTCTGTTGGAGGATCACGATGAACTGTTGAACATCCTCTAGCTCTACCATGTTTTTAGTGTTGTGGGCCATTTCAACCTCTTTCTCTGTCGCTCTTTCTTTCTCCTTGGGATCCTGCGGTTTTACCACGCCTAAACACTCTTTTCCAACAGCGTTTCCTCACTTGGCCTACTCTTCTTTAACTTTAACTGGGGGTTATATATTTCGATCTTAAAACGATTCGTTTTACTATTTTATGGAAAATAATAAAGAAATTAAAACAAATAGCTAATAAGCCATTAAGGTTTTTTTATTTAATAGAAATTTCTCTATATGTAGGTAATTAACGGTTCAAATGATTAATGTTTTTAAATCAAAATTAAGTTTTTAATTAATTTTTGTAAAAAATCGTTCCCTGAAGATGCGTTTCGCGTCGAAATCGGTATTATTTTATACGTAAGAAATAAAATCTTGATGTGAGCAGGTGATTTTTTCAAATTCCATTATTTTATTGAGGTTAAGTTGACAAAATCGCAATTTACAACATCGTATCTCAAGAAATAATTGAGGTATCAAGTTGATTTAAAAACCATTTTAAAGCAAATTTAATCTAGTTTCAACACACCAAAAATAATTTCTTCGCTTCTACAAATTCAGGTGATACGATTTTTTTAATTCAACTCTTTTCTTATTGAGGTTAAGTAGAATAATGCAATTTACATGATCGTATCTCAAGAACGAATTGAGATATCATCATGAAATAAAAATCATTTTGAAGCAAATTTAATTAATATTTAATGAGGTTAAAATCAATTTTTTATTGCAACAAATTTCGATGTTATGATTTTTTTAATTCATCTCTACATTTTTATTTTTGACAGATTAAGATTGAAAATACCAAATTTGAAAAAAATCATATCTCAAGAAATAATTGAGATATCAAGATGATTTAAAAACCATTTTAAAGCAAATTTAATCTAGTTTTATCACACCGAAAATAATTTCTTCGTCTCTACAAATTCAGGTGATAGGATTTTTTTAATTCAACTCTGTTCATATTGAGGTTAAGTTGAATAATGCAATTTACAACATAGTATCTCAAGAACGAATTGAGATATCGCCATGAAATAAAAATCATTTTTAAGCAAATTTAATTAATATTTAATAAGGTTGAAATTAATTTTTTATTGTAACAAATTTCGATATTATGATTTTTTTAATTCATCTCTACATTTTTATTTTTGACAGATTAAGATTGAAAATACCAAATTTGAAAAAAATCATATCTCAAGAAATAATTGAGATATCAAGATGATTTAAAAACCATTTTAAAGCAAATTTAATCTAGTTTCAACACACCGAAAATAATTTCTTCGTTTCTACAAATTCAGGTGATACGATTTTTTTAATTCAACTCTGTTCTTATTGAGGTTAAGTTGAATAATGCAATTTACATGATCGTATCTCAAGAACGAATTGAGATATCGCCATGAAATAAAAATCATTTTGAAGCAAATTTAATTAATATTTAATGAGGTTAAAATTAATTTTTTATTGCAACAAATTTCGATGTTATGATTTTTTTAATTCATCTCTACATTTTTATTTTTGACAGATTAAGATTGAAAATACCAAATTTGAAAAAAATCATATCTCAAGAAATAATTGAGATATCAAGATGATTTAAAAACCATTTTAAAGCAAATTTAATCTAGTTTCAACTCACCAAAAATAATTTCTTCGCTTCTACAAATTCAGGTGATACGATTTTTTTAATTCAACTCTGTTTTTATTGAGGTTAAGTTGAATAATGCAATTTACATGATCGTATCTCAAGAACGAATTGAGATATCGCCATGAAATAAGAATCATTTTGAAGCAAATTGAATTAATATTTAATGAGGTTAAAATAAATTTTTTAATGCAACAAATTTCGATGCTATGATTTTTTTAATTCATCTCTACATTTTTATTTTTCACAGATTAAGATTGAAAATACCAAATTTGAAAAAATCATATCTCAAGAAATAATTGAGATATCAAGATGATTTAAAATCCATTTTAAAGCAAATTTAATCTAGTTTCAACACACCAAAAATAATTTCTTCGCTTCTACAAATTTAGGTGATATGATTTTTTTAATTCAACTTTATTTTTATTGATGTTAAGTTGAATAATGCAATTTACATGATCGTATCTCAAGAACGAATTGAGATATCACCATGAAATAAAAATCATTTTGAAGCAAATTTAAGTAATATTTAATGAGGTTAAAATTAATTTTTTATTGCAACAAATTTCGATGTTATGATTTTTTTAATTTATCTCTACATTTTTATTTTTGACAGATTAAGATTGAAAATACCAAATTTGAAAAAATCATATCTCAAGAAATAATTGATATATCAAGATGATTTAAAAACCATTTTAAAGCAAATTTAATCTAGTTTCAACACACCAAAAATAATTTTTTCGCTTCTACAAATTCAGGTAATACGATTTTTTTAATTCAACTCTGTTTTTATTGATGTTAAGTTGAATAATGCAATTTACATGATCGTATCTCAAGAACGAATTGAGATATCGCCATGAAATAAAAATCATTTTGAAGCAAATTTAATTAATATTTAATGAGGTTAAAATTAATTTTTTATTGCAACAAATTTCGATGTTATGATTTTTTTAATTCATTTCTACATTTTTATTTTTGACAGATTAAGATTGAAAATACCAAACTTGAAAAATCATATCTCAAGAAATAATTGAGATATCAAGTTGATTTAAAAACCATTTTAAAGCAAATTTAATCTAATTTTAACACATCAAAAATAATTTCTTCGCTTCCACAAAGTCAGGTGATACGATATTTTTAATTCAACTTGGTTTTTATTGAGGTTAAGTTGAATAATGCAATTTACATGATCGTATCTCAAGAACGAATTGAGATATCGCCATGAAATAAAAATCGTTTTGAAGCAAATTTAATTAATATTTAATCAGGTTAAAATCAATTTGATATTGCAACAAATTTCGATGTTATGATTTTTTTAATTCATCTCTCCATTTTTATTTTTGACAGATTAAGATTGAAAATACCAAATTTGAAAAAAATCATATCTCAAGAAATAATTGAGATATCAAGATGATTTAAAAACCATTTTAAAGCAAATTTAATCTAGTTTCAGCACACAGACAATAATTTCTTCGTATCTATAAATTCAGGTGATACGATTTTTTTAATTCAATTCTGTTTTTATTGATGTTAAGTTGAATAATGCAATTTACATGATCGTATCTCAAGAACGATTTGAGATATCGCCATGAAATAAGAATCATCTTGAAGCAAATTTAATTAATATTTAATGAGGTTAAAATTAATTTTTTATTGCAACAAATTTCGATGTTATGATTTTTTTAATTCATTTCTACATTTTTATTTTTGACAGATTAAGATTGAAAATACCAAATTTGAAAAAATCATATCTCAAGAAATAATTGAGATATCAAGATGATTTAAAAACCATTTTAAAGCAAATTTAATCTAGTTTCAACACACCGAAAATAATTTCTTCGCTTCTACAAATTCAGGTGAAACAATTTTTTTAATTCAACTCTGTTCTTATTGAGGTTAAGTTGAATAATGCAATTTACATGATCGTATCTCAAGAACAAATTGAGATATCGCCATGAAATGAAAATCATTTTGAAGCAAATTTAATTAATGTTTAATGAGGTTAAAATTAATTTTTTATTGTAACAAATTTCGATGTTATGATTTTTTTAATTCATCTCAACATTTTTATTTTTGACAGATTAAGATTGAAAATACCAAATTTGAAAAAAATCATATCTCAAGAAATAATTGAGATATCAAGATGATTTAAAAACCATTTTAAAGCAAATTTAATCTAGTTTCAACACACCGAAAATAATTTCTTCGTTTCTACAAATTCAGGTGATACGATTTTTTTAATTCAACTCTGTTCTTATTGAGGTTAAGTTGAATAATGCAATTTACATGATCGTATCTCAAGAACGAATTGAGATATCGCCATGAAATAAAAATCATTTTGAAGCAAATTTAATTAATATTTAATGAGGTTAAAATTAATTTTTTATTGCAACAAATTTCGATGTTATGATTTTTTTAATTCATCTCTACATTTTTATTTTTGACAGATTAAGATTGAAAATACCAAATTTGAAAAAAATCATATCTCAAGAAATAATTGAGATATCAAGATGATTTAAAATCCATTTTAAAGCAAATTTAATCTAGTTTCAACTCACTAAAAATAATTTCTTCGCTTCTACAAATTCAGGTGATACGATTTTTTTAATTCAACTCTGCTCTTATTGAGGTTAAGTTGAATAATGCAATTTACATGATCGTATCTCAAGAATGAATTGTGATATTATTATGAAATAAAAATCATTTTGAAGCAAATTTAATTAATACTTAATGAGGTTAAAATTAATTTTTTATTGCAACAAATTTCGATTTTATGATTTTTTTAATTCATCTCTACATTTTTATTTTTGACAGATTAAGATTGAAAATACCAAATTTGAAAAAAATCATATCTCAAGAAATCATTGAGATATCAAGATGATTTAAAATCCATTTTAAAGCAAATTTAATTAATATTTAATGTGATTAAAATTAATTTTTTATTGCAACAAATTTCGATGTGTGATTTTTTTAATTCATCTCTACATTTTTATTTTTGATAGATTAAGATTGAAAATA
Organism: Onthophagus taurus; assembly: GCF_000648695.1. NCBI lineage: Eukaryota > Metazoa > Arthropoda > Insecta > Coleoptera > Scarabaeidae > Onthophagus > Onthophagus taurus. The sequence goes on along the minus strand of NW_019280760.1, from coordinate 80,542 downwards.
CCAAATTTGAAAAAAATCATATCTCAAGAAATAATTAAGATATCAACTTGATTTAAAATCCATTTTAAAGCAAATTTAATCTAGTTTCATCACACCGAAAATAATTTCTTCGTTTCTACAAATTCAGGTGATACGATTTTTTTAATTCAACTCTGTTCTTATTGAGGTTAAGTTGAATAATGCGATTTACATGATCGTATCTCAAGAACGAATTGAGATATCGCCATGAAATAAAAATCATTTTGAAGCAAATTTAATTAATATTTAATGACGTTCAAATTATTTTTTTATTGCAACAAATTTCGATGTTATGATTTTTTTAATTCATCTCTACATTTTTATTTTTGACAGATTAAGATTGAAAATACCAAATTTGAAAAAAATCATATCTCAAAAACTAATTGAGATATCAACTTGATTTAAAAACCATTTTAAAGCAAATTTAATCTAGTTTCAACACACAAAAAATAATTTTTTCGCTTCTACAAATTGAGGTGATACGATTTTTTTAATTCAACTCTGTTTTATTGAGGTTAAGTTGATGAAATCGCAATTTACCACATCGTATCTCAAGAACGGATTGAGATATCTTCATGAAATAAAAATCATTTTGAAGCAAATTTAATCTAGTTTCAACTCACCAAAAATATTTCCTTCGTTTATGTTCGTTCAAACTTTTATCGATTTAAATTCATTACCTTTTTTTTTGAAATAAAAAATTATACTTTCTTCTCAACTTTGAATCATCATTCACGAAATACCCATAACTTTCTAACATCTTCTTCACTCGTACACGTATTTCCCTTCTAATTTGTAGCGGTTCCTTTTGTTGTCTCAATAAAATTAGAATGCGGAATGAACGATGCGAAACTTTTTTCTTTATTGTAGCATCAACGAAACACGTGACCCTATACTCAAAAGGAAATAAAACGCGATCAATCAATTTACATTTTCTCTTGTTAAGGTGCGATTACGATGACCAATGGACTACCGGAAGTGTTTTAAACTCTCCGTAGGTGTTTTCGATTTAATCGCATTTCGAACAAGGCACTTAACTTTCTTCGAAACGTAACCAATTGGGTGAGATGGAATCGTGGGAGAAAAAAGGTGATTTAAATTACAAAAAAAAACTCGGTTTTTTAAAGTTTATTTGATGGGGTATTGAGAAATAAATTTTCGTAACTATGTAAAGAAATCGGTTTATATATTTTCCTGCGATTGTAAAGCTCCTTTGGAATGACCATCAATACAAAATCGAACGCAATACTTCTCTAAAAGTGTACCTTTCACTTTATCCTTTGACTTTGCGAAATTATTCTCATCTTTTCAGGCCGAAACAAGTTATAATTGTGGAAAGTGTACCTTTCTAAAGATTCAGAAATAACCAGTTATTTAAAAAGATTTGATTCTTATATTATTTTAAGATACTGTTTGTGTGTTCCGGATTCTAAAACTCGATTTGGTCTTAATTCGTTTTCGTTGCTTCAATTTAGCCAGTTAATGTTATGTAATAACCGCGGAAGAAGCAAAAAGAACGACTTGTTTTTGTTACACAATCTTGGCGATGTTATGGGCGTGAAGTTGAAGTGTTAAAGTTTTATAATCTAAAATTCCGATTCAATTTTCGAATTTATAAATGATTCATTACGCACCTTTCACTTATACATAAACGTATTATTAAGGATTCGATTTAACGGAAGATATTACATCTTAAAACGTTTTAAAGTTTTGTTTTGTTGAAGGACATTGGGGCGATAAACCGAGCTCGTATACCAACTGCGTGCGGTAAATTGTTCAATTTCCGAATGTAATGCGGAGGCCGCTTTCAAACCGCGAAGCGATTTTTCAGTTCGTTGCGAATCCGTTCACTTCTTCAGTTTCATACTCTTACCATCTTACCAATAACCCCAACGTAACTTGTCCGACAGTCTCCTTTAAGAAATCTTCAAGAAGCACGCAATGTCGAGCGATGTTTAGGAAAAATATTATTTATGACGGAAAGATTTAGATCATAGAAAGTTTAAGATGTACGTTTTCATGATTTTATTGATAAAAATATGAATAAAAAATAGTTATTGTTACAGGAACTATCATGGAAGCTTTTAATTTTGAGGAAAAAATTAAACCTTTCACTTTTCGTTAATCGAGAACTTAATGATTAGAAAAAGAATGTGAAGTATACTTTATGACAATGCATCTGAGTTTATGTTCATACCAGTGAAAGTATTCGCTTTGGATGTTTTAGAAATATGATTTAGGAGATTTAAGAGATTAAGTTAATAGCCGAAGTTCAATTATACTTTCTACGGGAGTTACAGTTTGGGTGTAAATCATATTTTAATGGTTTTCTTAACCTAAATAACAGCGGTGGTGAGTTAAAACAATTGTATTACTTGAAATTATAGAAACGAAGAAATTATTTTCGGTGTGTTGAAACTAGATTAAATTTGCTTTAAAATGGTTTTTAAATCAACTTGATATCTCAATTATTTCTTGAGATACGATCTTGTAAATTTGCTTTATTCAAGTTAACCTCAATAATGGCAGAGTTGAATTAAAAAAATTGTATCGCCAGAATTTATAGAAACGAAGAAATTATTTTCGGTGTGTTGAAACTAGATTAAATTTGCTTTAAAATGGTTTTTAAATCATCTTGATATCTCAATTATTTCTTGAGATATGATTTTTTTCAAATTTGGTATTTTCAATCTTAATCTGTCAAAAATAAAAATGTAGAGATGAATTAAAAAAATCATAACATCGAAATTTGTTGCAATAAAAAATTAATTTTAACCTCATTAAATATTAATTAAATTTGCTTCAAAATGATTTTTATTTCATGGCGATATCTCAATTCGTTCTTGAGATACGATCATGTAAATTGCATTATTCAACTTAACATCAATAAGAACAGAGTTGAATTAAAAAAATCGTATCACCTGAATTTGTAGAAACGAAGAAATTATTTTCGGTGTGTTGAAACTAGATTAAATTTGCTTTAAAATGGTTTTTAAATCATCTTGATATCTCAATTATTTCTTGAGATATGATTTTTTTCAAATTTGGTATTTTCAATCTTAATCTGTCAAAAATAAAAATGTAGAGATGAATTAAAAAAATCATAACATCGAAATTTGTTGCAATAAAAAATTAATTTTAACCTCATTAAATATTAATTAAATTTGCTTCAAAATGATTTTTATTTCATGGCGATATCTCAATTCGTTCTTGAGATACGATCATGTAAATTGCATTATTCAACTTAACCTCAATAAGAACAGAGTTGAATTAAAAATATCGTACCACCTGAATTTGTAGAAGCGAAGAAATTATTTTTGGTGTGTTGAAACTAGATTAGATTTGCTATAAAATAGTGTTTAAATCATCTTGATATCTCAATTATTTCTTGATATATGATTTTTTCAAGTTTGGTATTTTCAATCTTAATCTGTCAAAAATAAAAATGTAAAGATGAATTAAAAAAATTATAACATCGAAATTTGTTGCAATAAAAAATTAATTTTAACCTCATTAAGTATTAATTAAATTTGCTTCAAAATGATTTTTATTTCATGGTGATATCTCAATTCGTTCTTGAGATACGATCATGTAAATTGCATTATACAACTTAACCTCAATAAGAACAGAGTTGAATTAAAAAAATCGTATCACCTGAATTTGTAGAAACGAAGAGATTATTTTCGGTGTGTTGAAACTAGATGAAATTTGCTTTAAAATGGTTTTTAAATCATCTTGATATCTCAATTATTTCTTGAGATATGATTTTTTTCAAATTTGGTATTTCCAATCTTAATCTGTCAAAAATAAAAATGTAGAGATGAATTAAAAAATCATAACATCGAAATTTGTTGCAATAGAAAAATAATTTTAACCTCATTAAATATTAATTAAATTTGCTTCAAAATGATATTTATTTCATGACGATATCTCAATTCGTTCTTGAGATACGATCATATAAATTGCATTATTCAACTTAACCTCAATAAGAACAGAGTTGAATTAAAAAAATCGTATCACCTGAATTTGTAGAAGCGAAGAAATTATTTTCGGTGTGTTGAAACTAGATTAAATTTGCTTTAAAATGGTTTATAAATCATCTTGATATCTCAATTATTTCTTGAGATATGATTTTTTTTTAATTTGGTATTTTCAATCTTAATCTGTCAAAAATAAAAATGGAGAGATGAATTAAAAAAATCATAACATCGAAATTTGTTGCAATAAAAAATTAATCTTAACCTCATTAAGTATTAATTAAATTTACTTAAAAATGATTTTTATTTCATGGCGATATTTCAAATCGTTCTTGAGATACGATCATGTAAATTGCATTATTCAACTTAACCTCAATAAGAACAGAGTTGAATTAAAAAAATCGTTTCACCTGAATTTGTAGAAATGAAGAAATTATTTTTGGTGTGTTGAAACTAGATTAAATTTGCTTTAAAATGGTTTTTAAATCATTTTGATATCTCAATTATTTCTTGAGATATGATTTTTTCAAATTTGATATTTTCAATCTTAATCTGTCAAAAATAAAAATGTAGAGATGAATTAAAAAAATCATAACATCGAAATTTGTTGCAATAAAAAAATAATTTTAACCTTATTACATATTAAATAAATTTGCTTCAAAATGATTTTTATTTCATGGCGATATCTCAATTCGTTCTTGAGATACGATCATATAAATCGCATTATTCAATTTAACCTCAATAAGAACAGAGTTGAATTAAAAAAATCGTATCACCTAAATTTGTAGTAACGAAGAAATTATTTTCGGTGTGTTGAAACTAGATTAAATTTGCTTTAAAACGTTTTTTAAATCATCTTGATATCTCAATTATTTCTTGAGATATGATTTTTTTCAAATTTGGTATTTTCAATCTTAATCTGTCAAAAATAAAAATATTAAAATGAATTAAAAAAATCATAACTTCGAAATTTGTTGTTAACATTGTTAACATTTCATGGCGATATCTCAATTCGTTCTTGAGATACGATGTTGTAAATTGTATTATTCAACTTAACCTCAATAAGAACAGAGTTGAATTAAAAATATCGTACCACCTGAATTTGTAGAAGCGAAGAAATTATTTTTGGTGTGTTGAAACTAGATTAGATTTGCTATAAAATAGTGTTTAAATCATCTTGATATCTCAATTATTTCTTGATATATGATTTTTTCAAGTTTGGTATTTTCAATCTTAATCTGTCAAAAATAAAAATGTAAAGATGAATTAAAAAAATTATAACATCGAAATTTGTTGCAATAAAAAATTGATTTTAACCTCATTAAATATTAATTAAATTTGCTTCAAAATGATTTTTATTTCATGATGATATCTCAATTCGTTCTTGAGATACGATCATGTAAATTGCATTATTCAACTTAACCTCAATAAGAACAGAGTTGAATTAAAAAAATCGTATCACCTGAATTTGTAGAAGCGAAGAAATTATTTTTGGTGTGTTGAAACTAGATTAAATTTGCTTTAAAATGGTTTTTAACTCGTCTTGATATCTCAATTATTTCTTGAGATATTTTTTTTTTCAAATTTGGTATTTTCAATCTTAATCTGTCAAAAATAAAAATGTAGAGATGAACTAAAAAAAATCATAACATCGAAATTTGTTGCAATAAGAAATTAATTTTAACCTCATTAAGTAATAATTAAATTTGCTTCAAAATGATTTTTATTTCATGGTGATATCTCAATTCGTTCTTGAGATACGATCGTGTAAATTGCATTATTCAACTTAACCTCAATAAGAACAGAAATGAATTAAGAAAATCGTATCACCTGAATTTGTAGAAGCGAAGAAATTATTTTCCGTGTGTTGAAGATAGATTAAATTTGCTTTAATATGGTTTTTCAATCACCTTGATATCTCAATTATTCCTTGAGATATGATTTTTTCAAGTTTGGTATTTTCAATCTTAATCTGTCAAAAATAAAAATGTAAAGATGAATTAAAAAAATTATAACATCGAAATTTGTTGCAATAAAAAATTAATTTTAACCTCATTAAATATTAATTAAATTTGCTTCAAAATGATTTTTATTTCATGGCGATATCTCAATTCGTTCTTGAGATACGATCATGTAAATTGCATTATTCAACTTAACCTCAATAAGAACAGAGTTGAATTAAAAAAATCGTATCACCAGAAGCGAAGAAATTATTTTTGGTGTGTTGAAACTAGATTAAATTTGCTTTAAAATGGTTTTTAAATTATCTTGATATCTCAATTATTTTTTGAGATATGATTTTTTTTTAATTTGATATTTGTTCCAAACGTAACTACTTAGGTAAGGTGATTGTTTAAGCCTAAATGATACGCTCTGTTTTTCATAAATCGGGCAGGATTTGAAACTCCTCGGACCATTTTGTTGATTTATTGTCCTGTAACAATCTATATTTTCGATGCCTAGGTTAGCATGTTATAGGTAACTTTAAGATAAGTAAGTTAAAGGCAACCCTAAATAAACTTTGTTTACAAATGTCAATCATCCAGGTAAGAAATGTTGCGTCAGGTCAGGTTTGGTTACAAATGTCAATTAAGTCCGGAAAGAATGTTGAGTAAGGTTGATTTTGTTTACAAATGTCAATTAAGTCCGGAAAGAATGTTGAGTAAGGTTGGTTTTGTTACAAATGTCAGTCAACCAGGTAAAAAACGTTGTGCTAGGTCAGGTTTGTTTACAAATATCAATCAACTCTGGAAAGAATGTTGAGTAAGGTTGCTTTTGTTTACAAATGTCAATCAATTTGGGACAGAATGTTGAGTAAGGTTAGTTTTCTTTTGTAATGTCAATTATGCCGTGAAGGAATGTTGGGCAAGGTGAGTTTTGTTTATCAATTCCGAAAAGATTGTTGAGTAAGGTTGGTTTTGTTTCCAATTGTCAATCACCCAGGGAAAAAGTTTGTGCTATGTCAGGTTTGTTTACAATTGTCAATCAACTCCGGAAAGAATGTTGAGTAAGGTTGGTTTTGTTTACAAATGTTAATTACCCAGGCAAAAATGTTGTACTAGGTCAGGTTTATTTACAAATGTCAATCAACTCCGGAAAGAATGTTGAGTAAAGTTAATTTTGTTTTGTAATATCAGTTATATCGTGAAGGAATGTTGAGCAAAGTTAGTTTTGTTTACAAATGTCAATCATCCAGGTAAAAAATGTTGCGCTAAATCAGGTTTGTTTACAAATATCAATCAACTTCGGAAAGAATGTTGAGTAAGGGTGGTTTTTGTTTACAAATGTCAATTATCCAGGTAAAAAATGTTGTGCTAGGTCAGGTTTGTTTACAAATGTCAATCAACTCTGGAAAGAATGTTGAGTAAGGGTAGTTTTGTTTATAACTGTCAATCAACCAGATAAATAATGTTGTACTTGATCAGTTTTCTTTTGTAATGTCAATTATATCGTGAAGGAATGTTGAGTAAGGTTACTTCCTTTTGTAATGTCAATTGAGTTGCTTATTTATTACTGAAACAACTTAAGTCACTTTTTATAACTTTTCAGGAAACGAAAAAAACATTTCATATGAAAACTGTTACTTTTTAGAAAATTTTAATCCTTTACAAACCCAGGTTTGTACTTTAGGTAATATTCAAGCAAAATAACGATCTTCCATTTGTTTTAATAAACTTAAAATTCTTTGTCAAAAAAATTAGCTTAAGTTGTTTCAAACTCATTAAATACTAATTAAATTTGTTTCAAAATGATTTTTATTTCATGATGATAAATATCTCAATTCGTTCTTGATTCTCAAATAAATAAGTACGTTTATGAATTCCAAATTTTATTTCACACGAAAGAACAAAAATTTACATTAACATAAGACACAGTTATTTAATTTTTGTTTGTTTGTTCTCCTTGACCTTGGTATTTTCAAGAATTTCTTCATAAAATTGTTTATAATCGTCTTCTACCCATTGAAGCAATGTTTTGATATTTTAAAGTTTTGTTTCTAAGATTGGTAAGCTTCAGTCATTGTAAGCTTTTTGTTTTGGCAAGTTCAAGAACAAAGTGGTGAAATTTTGACACTGAAAATGGAATTCTTTCATTTCTAGACTATTTTTCAGTTTTAACATATTATTTAGCCTTGTAGTATTTTGGCCACCAGTTTTTATAATCTATGATATCTTCTGTTGCAACTTCCTTTACAGTAAAAGCGTTTTTGGCACTAGAAGTTATAATAAGTTCATTAAATGTTCATTCATTGAACTTATCATCATTCACAAGTAAACGCTTAATTCTTTTTATTCCAAGCTAATATCATGAATACTTGGAAATACTTCTTTATAAACCTTTATTCTTCTTTCTTCTAAAACAAACAGATATTATACTTACTAGCATCTACCTCCAATACACTTTGCCTTCACAACTTTCTTCTTGTAATTAATGTATTCTCGAAAATCGGTAATACTATACTGAAATCTAATACATTTTGCATGTTTTTGGGTAGACTAACTACAGAGTTGTAGTAATTATCAAACTTTGTGTCATTAAACTCCAAAAACGAATTTAAAAATTGTGATTCTTCCACATAGGTGAAATAAAAACTATATATTTATTCTAGGTAACAATAAAAATTTTATTTATACATATTTTTTTCAAAAACATAGGAACAATACAATATTTTTTCTCTTTACAAAATATATCTTAAATAAAAAAAAAATCTATATAAAATTTTGGAGATACAAAAACATTCATAAGATCAAAAAAAAGAAAAAAAACATGACATATATTAAAAATATTAAACGAAGGAATAAGTAGATATAAAATCTCGTGTGTAGACCGTAATATAATATTTTATATTTCCCCCATATTTTTTTTGTCTTCTCAAATAACAAAACGTTCAAAAATAATTTATAAAAGAAGGTATAGAAAAAGAATACTGTTATCAAATAAAAAAAATATGAGGCGATTAAACTTTTTCACTTATCAAAAATTCTTTCACTTAACCTCTATACTCTCATCTAGCATAGAACTAATTAAAAAAAAAGATATCATCCATCAACCGAAAGAAAAGTAGACTTACAAAAAAAGCTTTATATCCTATTATAAAATGGATTAAATACGGATGTATGCGGAATAGAAAAAGAATGCAAACTCCAGCGTAGAAACAAAAATTTGTTTTTTTTTTTTACTCAACGGTTACGCTCTTTGCTAAATTTCTTGGACAATCAACATTGCAACCTCTGAGCATGGCAATGTGGTAACTCAACAGTTGCATTGGGATAACCGTTAAAATACCTTGCAATGCGTCAACTGCGTGAGGGATTTGAAGAGATCTGTACGCGAATTTTGCCGTTTCATCATCACCTTGTTCGCAAATTATTATTGGTCTTCCTTCACGGGCAGTTACCTAAAAATTATTTAAATATTTAATAAACAATTATTAATGCACATAAATTCGAACAGCTACACCACTGAGTTTTGTATTAATCTAGCTTTTGTTAATCTAGCACTGATTAACAATTACAAGTAGAACTAAAACTGGATGTAGAATTAGAAACATTCGGGTTTCAGATCTAGAGGTAGTTCTAGTTCAATAACAATAATCTAATGCTAACTAGCGCTACTTAGAACTGTCAAACTAGAACTAACACTAGACCTACAATTGGAATTATTTGGGTTTAGCCGCGAGTTTACAAAGACGGCTAAACCCGAATGATTCTAGTTCTAGGTCTAGAGTTAGTTCTAGTCAGAGTTGTTACAGGTACAAAGGAAAAGTATTCCCAGTAACTAGTACAAGTTGCGCTATAAATTATTTTTACTACAAGTAATAAGTAATTTTACTTGAAACTAAAATTTCAAGTATCCAGTACAAAGTAATTACAACCCTTGAATGTACAGGGTGTCCAAGTTTCGATGGGTTTGCAAGGTATCTTAGTTATTATGAAAGATAGAAAGTTGCGGTTTTCGCGAACCTGAGCTACTTTTTTGTGAAACTTACAATGCCGCAAACCAAATTTTCATAGACCTATTCGTTTTTGATATACAGGGAGTATTTCAAAATTTACGATTTTCAGACACCCCCCGTATCTCGGCTATCCGGAAACTTAGTAAAAAAGTAAAAACGGGTTCTAATAGATTTTTTCACGGAGAATCCAATGGTGCACGTAGAATTTTTCTAGTCATCACGGTTTTTGAGTTATAAACACAACTTAGGTTTTTTTAAATGGAACCACCTATATTTTATTTTTTTATTGAACTAGAATTTTTTCAAGCTTTTCAATGATATATAATACTCTATACTTACCTTTATAATTAACCTCGAAATTAAAAAAACCACATTATTTTATAAGTAGGCTATGATAAATTAAGTGATCGCGTTGCTAGGATACCAGAATAAACAAAGAATTTTGAAAATACTATAATATTAATTATTGACTTATTAAAAAAATGTATCTATTAAATTTTGTTTGCTAAAAACGAAAAATTATTAAAAACTAAACATTATGCAAATATGGCTTCAAGTTACAAGAATTGTTCAAAGTTGTTACCATTTTGATGCACACATTGTTCACAAAGTTTAGTAATGCGTTTAATTGCATTTAGAATAGTTATGGGATGTTGCTGTAAATGTGAAAAAGCATCAGTTACAGCAATTTTCAATTCCAATTTTGTTCGATTCTGGGTACTATATACCCGATTCTTGATATATCCCCATAAAAAGAAGTCCAAAATAGATAAATCAGGTGATCTTGCTGGCCATCGCGTTGGACCATGTGTGCCTATCCACCTACCAGGAAATTCTGCAGTTAGGTAGCGACTCACTAACTGCGCATTATGAGCGGGAGCTCCGTCCTGCTGAAAATAAATATTATTTAGCCGAATAAGAGGAATATCATCCAAAATCTCTGGCAAAGCCTCT
>NW_019280760.1:44980-65821 GCF_000648695.1 Onthophagus taurus | reverse complement strand
ATCTCCGGAGCTACGCTCCTTCAAAAATGGCGAAAAATTTTGGTTTATTTTATTTTTCCCGAAAACCATTAACACCAAGAAAATGAAATTTGGGAAATATGTTTAGCTTATAATAGGGCATGTTTCGAGCCTATTTGTACTTTCAATCTTCCCTTCTAAGTTACTAAACATAACCACCCCCGCTCAATTTTTGTCTAGATTTTTTTTATGACGATGATAAATACATTGGAAATATTTTATTTAGATAGACGAAAATATTCTAAAACTTTTTTGCCTCTTTGATGTTCTTCGAAAAGTTAATAGTTTCTGAGAAAAAAATTAATTAAGCAAACACTAACTGTTAAGCTGTAGCGTTGTTAATCGAAAGTTGGAATGAATTTTTAAAGAAAAAATCCTAGCAGGTTTAGCAATCTTTGTCAAAAATATTTTTGACGTTTAAATGTCAGTGGTTTTCTTACTATTATTATTGTTTTATTTAAAATTTTGAAACGTCGAGTGAACAAGCGTAAATGCGGCAGAACTTTATTCATAAATTAATTTGAAAAACAATAATAATAGTACTAATAATAATAGTAGACTGACATTTAAACGTCAAAGATATTACTGACAAAGATTGCAAAGCCTACTAAGATTTTTTCATTAAAAATTCATTCCAACTTTTGATTGATAACCCCGTTGTTGAACTGGCAGTATTTGCTTTATTTTTTTTCTCAAAAATTAGTCGTTTTTGGCAAAATTTTAGAGAGACAAAAAAGTTTTAGGATACTTTCATCTACCTATGTAATTTATTTTTTAATGTATTTACTCTCTGCATAAAAAAATTTTAGCAAAAATGTAAAGGGGGTGGTTAGGTTTAGTATTTTAGAAGGATAGGTTGAAAGTACAAATAGGGTGAAAACGTGCCCTACTACCAGTTAAACATATTCCCCAAATTTCGTTGTCCTAGCGTTTATGGTTTTTGAGAAAAAAAAATTAAACCAAAATTTTCCGCCATTTTTGGAGGGGTGTAGCTCCTTAGGGGAGTCCAAGTCGCCCATGGTTTATATATCAAAGTACCCTTAAAATTGCCTAAAAATTAAATTAATCACCCCCTGAAGTTTGGGCATGTCATTCAGATACACCATGTATACAACTACGTATTTTTAAAAATTTTAAGGAATTTAGACACATTTTCAAAGCTATCTATCGATGTTTATCCATTTATTTGGATATTTTAAGATTTTTGAGTGTATCCAAGATTTTTGAATGATTTTTTAGAAAAATTAGAAGATTCAATGATTATTACGAATGTGCAGAAGTTTTAATTCTTCCCAGACACTTATGCATTTCTTAGTATTTCCAGGAGATTGCCAAAAGATTTCAACGGATTTTCAAGTGTACCATAAAAATTTCTCAGAATTTCAAGTTTTTAGAAGATTTTATAGAAATTTCAAAACATATCTAGGGATTTTGAAACGATTTCCAAAAATTTTTATATACTAGATATTTCTAAAAATTTTAAAGAATTTAGACAACGTTTTCAAATCTATCCATCGATGTTTTACGTATATCTTAGGATTTTTGAGTGTATCCAAGATTTTTGAATGATTTTTTAGAAAAATTAGAAGGATTTCCAAGAATATCCAATGATTATTACGAATGTCCAGGAGTTCTACTTCTTCCCAGACACTTATGTATGCATTTCTTAGTATTTCCAGGAAATTTCCAAAAGATTTCAACGGATTTTCAAGTATACCACAAAATTTCTCAGAATACTTAAGGTTATCTAGGATTTTGCAGGGATTTCTACAGAATTTCAAGTTTTTAGAAGATTTTATAGGAATTTCCAAACATATCTAGGGATTTTGAAACGATTTTCAAAAATTTCTATATTCAACTAGGTATTTTTAAAAATTTTAAGGAATTTAGACACATTTTCAAAGCTATCCATCGATGTTTTACGTATATCTTAGGATTTTTGAGTGTATCCAAGATTTTTGAATGATTTTTTAGAAAAATTAGATGGATTTCCAAGGATATCCAATGATTATTACGAATGTCCAGGAGTTTTAATTCTTCCCAAACACTTATGCATGCATTTCTTACTATTTCCAGGAAATTTCCAAAAGATTTCAACGGATTTTCAAGTGTACCATAAAAATTTCTCAAAATACCTAAGGTTATCTAGGATTTTGCAGAGATTTCTACAGAATTTCAAGTTTTTACAAGATTTTATAGGAATTTCCAAACATAACTAGGTATTTCTAAAAATTTGAAGGAATTTAGACACATTTTCAAAGCTCTCTATTTAGTTATTCCCAAAGATTTATGTAGGCATTTTTTAGTATTTCCAGAAGATTTCAACTAATTTTTCAAGCATACCATGAAGATTTCATAGAATTCCTAAGATTATCTAGGATTTTGAAGAAAACTTTAAAATTGGTTAAGTACTGGAAGTAGATAAACTATTTGGAGTAAACAAATAGTTGTTCAAGTACTTCTTACGTCAAACAAGTAACAATTATCCAGAACATTTTAAACTAAATACTAAAAATACAAGTATTATGTACCTACAATTTGAAAGTACTGGCAGTAGATTAAAAATAAAAAAGTACTGAAAAGTTTACTTGCAGTATATTTTTATTGCAGCTACTTGCAATAAAAATGTTAACTCTGGTTCTAATTTTAATTCAATAACAATACAACCTAGCGCTACCTAATGCTAATTAGCGCTACTTAGAACTAACTCTAGATCTAGAACTAGTATCATTCGGAATTAGCTGCACGTCTCTAAAGACAGCTAAACTCGAATGTTTTTAGTTCTACGTCTACTGTTAGTTCTACTTTTATTGTAATAAAAATATACAACCTCGCGGTATCTAGTACTAATTAGCGCTACTTAGAACTGTCACTAGAACTAACTCTAGAACTAGAATCATTCGGGTTTAGCCGCACGTGTCTAAAGACAGCTGAACCTGAATGATTCTAGTTCTAGGTCTAGAGTTAGCTCTAATTTTAGTTCAATAACAATACACAACTCACTAGAATTAGACTCACTAGAGTCTAAGAGTAGAGTCACTAGAATTAACTCTAGATCAAGAACTAGAATCATTCGGGATTAACGCACGACTTTAAAGACGGCTAAACCCGAATGTTTCTAGTTCTAGGTCTACTATTAGTTTTACTTTTATTGTAATAAAAATATACAACAATCTAGCACTGAATAGCAACTAAAACTAGAACTAACACTAGAGCTAGAACTAGAAACATCCTGTAATGGTGGGAATCCATGTTCCAAGTCATTTCAATAAAATAAAAAGTTTACTTCATTCTTGCTTGTAGTATTTTATTTCAAAACTAGTTTCGAGAGTGTTCTCTCATCATCTGTTGAAAACTGTGCATGAAATTACAAAGATTTCTTGTATTAGCACGAAAAATAGCATCAAAATGAATTAAAACCACGCTACATTTTAAGTTTTTAACGTCTATGTTTTAAAGTTTAACTTTATAATAATGTGTTTTAATTGTTTAAAAATATTACATAAGGTTTTAATGGTTTTGATTTTGTTTGTTTTTAATATGTTCGTGAATAATATGATGCTTTCCTCGACTTTTACTGTACAAGTCTCGAAATTTGACCGTAAGTTTTTGCCATTTATATATTTTTATTTTTTGTTTTATGTCTTTCAATTTTCTTTAATTCATTTTGATGCTATTTTTCGTGCTAATACCAGAAATCTTTGTAATTTCATGTACAGGACGGTTCAAATTCGATGTCCGAATAGGCTAACTCGGAAACTATAAGAGTTAGAAAAAAAGTAGCTTACATGTCATGATCTCGTTTTTCGAGAAACTGCTAATGAAGTTTAAAGAGAAAAATTGAAAATTTCGTAAAACCAGCAAGTGTAATTATCTTCGTTATTATTCTGGGTGGGGTATTATAACTAAGACATTATATGAACACTTTTTTACAGAGAATATGATGACGTAGCCAAAAAAAAATTTTTGTTTTTGGTTTTTGGGTTTTTTTGCCATTTTAATTTTTTTAAACGGAAACAACCACTGATTATTCGCTTACTAAATTCGTTATTTTTTTCTGATTACAAAAATATAGGGTTCGACAAGTCTATTTCTTATTGTTTTAGAATAAAGCTAAAAATTAACTTTTCTTTTAGTGTCTTCCAAGAAATTAAATTTACAGTTTCCTGTAAATTATGGTACTATAATTAAAAATTAAAAAAACATATTTCTGATATTTGAAACAAATATATTTGTTGAACTATTTAATTTATATATGTAATTATACAAAAGTTGGAATAGATTGCATTATTTCACATTTTTTATTAATATTATTCTTAAATGACTTAATAAATTATTGATAGATGGCGCCATATGTTTTTTTTTTGAATTCAAATAGACACAGAAACATTTGTTTGTATTCAAAAATTTTCTAAAGTGTCACTTTAAAAATCCTGTTTTTTAAGATGGATTACGAAAAGTTTAACATGTTAGAATGTTGCATATTAGAAAATAAAGTAAATTTTATATAAATTTTTAGTAGAATAATTCTTAGTTATAGTACCGTAATTTACAGGAAACTGTAAATTTAATTTCGTCGACGACACTAGATGGAAATTTTATAAAAAAAGTTTATAAGTTATTTTTAGCTTCATTCTAAAACAATAAGAAATAGACCTTTCGAACCTTATATTTTTGTAATTAGAAAAAAATAAAGAATTTAATAAGCGAATAATCAGTGGTTGTTTCCATTTAAAAAAATGAAAATTGTCATATCTCAAAATCTAAAACCGAAAAATTTTGTTTGTCTACATCATCAAATTCTCTGTAAAAAAGTGTCCATATAATGTTTTAGTTATAATAACCCACCTAGAATAATAACGAAGATAATTGCACTTGCTGGTTTTACGATATTTTCAATTTTAGCCTCTAGCGGAAAAACAAAAGACGATAGCGCTATGAGGTTTTCGGCATTAGCAGTTTCTCG
This sequence comes from Onthophagus taurus, assembly GCF_000648695.1. NCBI lineage: Eukaryota > Metazoa > Arthropoda > Insecta > Coleoptera > Scarabaeidae > Onthophagus > Onthophagus taurus. The sequence continues at coordinate 60,837 of NW_019280760.1, read as the reverse complement.
AAAAACGAAATCATGACATGTAAGCTACTTTTTTTCTAACTCTTATAGTTTCCGAGTTAGCCTATTCGGACATCGAATTTGAACCACCCTGTACAGTTTTCAACTGATGATGAGAGAACACTCTCCAAACTAGTTTTGAAATAAAATACTACAAGCAAGAAAGAAACATCCTGGTTCAGCCGTGCGTCTTCAACGTGTTCTAGTTTTAATTCAATAACCTAGCACAAAACACAACCTAGCTCCATCTAGTGCTAATTAGCGTTACATAGAACGGTCACTAGAATTAACTCCAGTTCTAGGTCTAGAGTTAGTTCTAGTTTTAATTCAATAGCAATACACAACCTAGCGCTATCTACTGCTAATTAGCGCTACTTAAAGCTGTCACTAGAACTAACACTACACCTAGCAACTATAGCTTTTCAAGTTGAAATTGGCATTAATCAAATTCAAAATGGCATTAAACAAAATGACATTAATCAACATCAAATTGGCATTCAATAATTTAATAAAACAATCTTTGATTCTTGATTAACGTTTTAAACGAATAATTTTATACTTGGTAATAACCAATATTGTTAACTCAAAAGATGACAACCTCCATGTTTAAAATAGAGGTGTTGTGCTTTTGAATTCTGGCTATAAATCTGTTACAGTTAGTTACATTAATTTTTGGAATATTGTTCTTAATTATATTTTCTAATTTTCGAATTCTGTACTTTGTTTGAGACAAATTTTCTTGGTCATTTTCCTCTTAAATAATATAAAGACTTAGTCTTACAAGTTTCTGATAAAATAATTCTTGTTTTTCAACACCACAATGACAAGGAGCATTATCAATGACTAAAACCACTGAACATTAGCTATCTTGAGTTCTTTTAAATGACCCCTTCATAATTCATGATAAATTAATCCCAAGTGTAATGTTTTCACTTTAAAGCTTAAGCAAATTTCTTAGGTATTCAAATGTTTTTGTATTCACTTCGACTGTGTTGGTTCTTTCTGGTTCAAAACGTATTTGTTTTAATGTAAACATGAGGCCATCAAAGTGTAGTTGAATACACTCCTTGCTTACATTAAGCTGAAACTCATTTCTTAATGTTTCTTGCGCCTGCTTAAGTGTGATTTTAGGATTTTCTTCAACTTTAAGTTCAAAGAAGCGGTGATGCTCATCTGTAATTTTTATTTTGTTTTCCTTTTCTTGGTTTTTCTTCTTTTTCTTGATTTTTTACCAATCTCAACTGTTCTTTTTGCAACACCAAGAATTTCAGCTAAATTGCACCAGACGCATTTCATTGGCACACATTTGTTGGCATTTTGTGCATAGTTTGTTAACACTGACAATTTGTAATTGATTAATGTCATTTTGATTTTGATTAATGCCAATTTGATTATGACAGTCGCCAAATTGGTTTTGTTTAATGCCATTTTGAGTTTGATTAATGCCAATTTGAACTTGAAATGGTATAGAAACATTCGCGTTTAGCCACACATCACTAAAGATAGCTAAACCAGAATGATTCTATTTCTAGATCTAGAGTTAGTGGGTCTGAAGAATTGTTTTACCTGTTGTAGAGCATTCATGCATTTAATATAAACCGGATCTCTCATAACAATCATTAAAATCGGCATTTGGTTATCAATTAAAGCCAATGGTCCATGTTTTAATTCGCCAGCCATGATTCCTTCACTGTGCATGTAAGTTAATTCTTTTACTTTCTAAAAGAATTAACAAAAAAAAAATTAAACTGATTTAATTAATTAAAATTTATTAAAACATACCAAGGCACCTTCCAAACAAGTTGCGAAATTAAATCCACGCCCCATAATTAAAAGTGATTTCTGTTGATACAAATCCTTGGCCAATTCTTCAACCTCCTTATCCAACTGTAAAACCGTGCGAATTTGCTCGTCAATAATTTGTAATCCTTCGATAATTTCACGTCTTCTCTTCGCTAAAGAATTACGATCCTCGGACATAACCAAAGCGAACATGACCAAAGAAATAAATTGGCTTGTGTAAGCTTTTGTTGAAGCGACTCCAATTTCCGGTCCGGCGTTAATGTGAACTCCGCAATGGGATTCGCGACAAATCGAGCTCCCCACGGTGTTTGTGATCCCGACGATTAAAGCCCCGCGGGATTTGCAATAACGCAAAGCCATTAAGGTGTCGGCAGTTTCGCCCGATTGCGAAATAAAGAAGCAAACGTCGTCTCTAAAAACTGGAGTGGTGCGATCTAAAAAGTCGCTCGCCAATTCGACCATCACAGGGAGTTCGGTGAGTTCTTCTAAAAGTTGTCTGGTAGCGATTGCGCTATGGTAACTTGTACCGCAACCGATTAACATTAATCTGCGGCACCTTTTTATCTCTTGAACGTAATCTTTTATACCACCAAGGGTTACAGTCTAAATTAAAAAAATTAATTTAAACAAAATTAATTAATTACAAAATTATAATTACGTGATTTTCAAAATTAACTCTTCCCCTCATAGTATTAACAACAGATTCGGGTTGTTCGAAAATTTCTTTTTGCATAAAATGGCTGTAATTGCCTTTCATAATTTGTTGGAGTTCTATTTTTAAGGTGGTAATCTCGCGGGAATGAGGATCATCCAATGATCTTCTCAAGCGATGAATGCTTAAAGCCCCGTCTTTAACGGCGGCTACATCGTCATCTTCGAAATAAATCACACGATTTGTGTGTTCGATGACGGCGGAAGCGTCGGAGGCGAAGAAATACTCAACTTCGTTGTCTTCTAATGGTTGAAATTCGGATGTGGATTCGGTGCGGGGTAATAATGGCATATCTCCGCGGCCGTGGGGGCGGTGATCTGGTAATGATTGAAAAGGAAAGAATTGGTAAAAATGAGATTTATGGTAAATTGTTTGAAAAAAATTGAGGTGGAATTAAAAGAAGAAGCACAGAAATTTTAAAAGAATAAAAGTGTTTAAGTACGCATGTGAAGTTAGTTACAAATTTTTAAATTAAGAGTGGAAGTAAATTGAGAATAGCATCGAGCTTAGCTTTTGGTAAATCAAAGTTAATAAATAAGATAAGTACAAAAAAACTTTTTCTCAAAGTTCCAATATTGGAACTATGGGCAAAACGGATCCATAAAGATTTTTCATAATTTCAAACTCTTCACAACTGCAGAACTCATTCAAATAATAGAAGACGAGGATTTTTGGGTAGCTGATGTTTCTATCACTCCTCTAGATGATGGTGCTGAAAGTGCCGAAGATAGCGGCAATAAAGACTTATGGCTAAACACGAATGATTCTAGTTCTTGGACTAGAGTTAGTTCTAGTTTTATAACAATACACAACCTAACACAATATAGTGATAACTAGTGCTACTTAGAACTGTCAAAGTAGAACTAACACTAGACCTAGAATTAGAATCATTTGAGTTTAGCCGCACGTCTGCAAAGACGGCTAAACCCGAATGATTCTAGTTCTAGGTCTAGTGTTAGCTCTACTTTTATTGTAATAAAAATATACAGCAATCTAGCACTTAATAACAACTAAAACTAACACTAGACCTACAACTAGAACTAGAGAATGATTCTAGTTCTAAGTCTACAGTTAGTTCCAGTTTTAGTTCAATAACAATACGCAACCTAGCGCTATCTAGTACTAACTAGCGCTACTTAGAACTGTCACTAAAACTAACTCTAGATCTAGAACTAGAATCATTCGGGTTTAGCCACACGTCTTTAAAGACGGCTAAACCCGAATTATTCTAGTTCTAGGTCTACAGTTAGTTCCAGTTTTAGTTCAATAACTATACACAACCTAGCGCTATCTAGTACTAATTAGCGCTACTTAGAACTGTCACTAGAACTAACTGTAGATCTATAACTAGAATCATTCGGGTTTAGCCACACGTCTTTAAAGACGGCTAAACCCGAATGATTCTAGTTCTAGGTCTAGAGTTAGTTCTAGGTTTAGTTCAATAACAATACACAACCTAGCGCTATCTAACACTACTTAGAACTGTCACTAGAACTAACTCTAGATCTATAACTAGAATCATTCGGGTTTAGCTACACGTCTTTAAAGACGGCTAAACCCGAATGATTCTAGTTCTAGGTTTAGTTCAATAACAATACACAACCTAGCGCTATCTAACACTACTTAGAACTGTCACTAGAACTAACTCTAGATCTATAACTAGAATCATTCGGGTTTAGCCACACGTCTCTAAAGACGGCTAAACCTGAATGATTCTAGTTCTAGATCTAAAGTTAGTTCTAGTTTAGTTCAATAATAATACACAACCTAGCGCTATCTAAAGCGCCTTTCACACGATCAATATACAGGGTGTACAAAAAGTATAGAATAATGGTTCTTTAGGCAATTTATCTTAGCAACTGTGGTTAGCAACGAAATTGTTTGGAGTCAGTATAAGCTCCGCCCATCTCTGTGACGTCAAACTTATTCAGTCTATTGAAAAATTACATATCCGGATTTTTCGTTAGCAACACAGTTAGCAACGAAGATGTTTGGAGTCGGTTAAGCTCCACCCATCCCTGTGACGTCAAGGCTTAGGTTGTCTATTCCATAAGGACGCCATAATTTGGTTGTCGCTACGTCAAATCTTTTTAAATAAAAGTTTCAATATCTCGAAAACTATGCAGTTTAAAGCATTAAAACCTTATGGCATTTTGCAACAACTTGTCAAAAGGAATCCAAAAACCTTAAAATATACAAAAAACACACTCATCATGTCGTAACTTAGACTGCCGTCATCATTTTTATTTTATTTCTACGGCAAGATATGCGGAAAATAGTTTCAAGTAACTTTTATTTGAAACTTTTTTTAATATAAGTTGAAGTTTGGGCTGTAGAACCATTATTCCATACTTTTTGTACACCCTGTATATTATATTGTCAATATCTATGTATTGACAATATTATTGAACGTGTGAGTAGAAAGATTGACAGATTGTCAATATTAAAAATTATTGATGAGATGGTTTGACGAAAACAAAATATTTGATGCATTGACAATAAATATTGACAGTCTGAGGGAGATATTGACAATCCTACGTTAGTAGGATTATATTACGGATTATATCGCGTAATAATAAATTCAGACAGATATACTTTAATGGACAAAACTGCTATTAACGCCCCGGATGATTTATTAACACATGCAAACATGACANCGGATTATATCGCGTAATAATAAATTCAGACAGATATACTTTAATGGACAAAACTACTATGAACTCCCCGGATGATTTATTAACACATGCAAACATGACATCTTTGACTGCCAACGCAAAACTAAGTAGATTGTCAATAAATATTGATAGTCTGAGACAATCACAGTTTGTCAATATTTATTGGCCATATTAACAATATTTTATTGAGAATATATATTAATCGTGTGAAGGGCGCTTAATGCTTTCTAGCGCTACTTAGAACTGTCACTAGAACTAACTCTAGATCTAAAAATAGAATCATTCGGGTTTAGCCACACGTCTCTAAAGACGGCTAAACCTAAATGATTCTAGTTCTAGGTCTAGAGTTAGTTCTAGTTTAGTTCAATAACAATACACAATCTAGCGCTATCTAGCACTACTTAGAACTGTGACTAGAACTAACTCTAGATCTAAAACTAGAGTCATTCGGGTTTAGCCACATGCCTCTAAAGACGGCTAAACCCGAATGATTCTAGGTCTAGAGTTAGTTCTAGTTTTATTTCAATAACAATACACAACCTAGCGCTATCTAATGCTAGTTAGCACTACTTAGAACTGTCACTAGAACTAACTCTAGATCTATAACTAGAATCATTCGGGTTTAGCCATACGTCTCTAAAGACGGCTAAACCCGAATGATTCTAATTCTAGGTCTAGAGCTAGTTCCAGTTTTAGATCAATAACAATACACAACCTAGCGCTATNAAATATTGACAGTCTGAGGGAGATATTGACAATTCTACGTTAGTAGGATTATATTACGGATTATATCGCGTAATAATAAATTCAGACAGATATACTTTAATGGACAAAACTGCTATTAACGCCCCGGATGATTTATTAACACATGCAAACATGACAATATTATATTGACAATATTTTATTAACAATATATATTAATCGTGTGAAGGGCGCTTATGCTATCTAACGCTACTTAGAATTGTCAGTAGAACTAACAATCATTCGGGTTTAGTCACACCTCTTTAAAGACGGCTAAACCTGAATGATTCTAGTTCTAGGTCTAGAATTAGTTCTAGTTTTAGTTCAATAACAGTACACAATCTAGCGTTAGAGCTACTTAGAACTGTCACTAGAACTAACTCTAGATTTAAAACTAGAATCATTCGGGTTTAGCCACACGTCTCTAAAGACGGCTAAACCCGAATGATTCTAATTCTAGGTCTAGAGCTAGTTCCAGTTTTAGATCAATAACAATACACAACCTAGCGCTACCTAGTGCTAATTAGCGCTACTTAGAACTGTCACTAGAACTAACTCTAGATCTATAACTAGAATCATTCGGGTTTAGCCATACGTCTCTAAAGACGGCTAAACCCGAATGATTCTAATTCTAGGTCTAGAGCTAGTTCCAGTTTTAGATCAATAACAATACACAACCTAGCGCTATTCAGAACTGCCACTAGAACTAACTCTAGATCTAAAAGCAGAATCATTCGGGTTTAGCCACACGTCTCTAAAGACGGTAGCTAAACGGTGCTAAAAGTGCCGAAGATAGCGGCAATAAAGACTTCTGCAACGACATCAATAACTAGATGATCGACAGCTTCAAGCTGAAGCTATGGCGAAAATTACAAATCAAGAACGGACTTTCACAATTGGTGATAACGACACTAACGAAGAGTCAAATAGTGACAACGAACCTTTGTCAGAAATACAAAAGAAGTTACCGAAAAAAAGAACCTAACAAAAATCCGATGATATTTCTGGACTTCCGAACTTTGAGAAATTGATGAAATCAGCGCCCATTCTTTCTAATCCGGTGGAATGCTTTGAGCTTTTTCTTGATGATACTATTATAACATTTTTGGCAGAAATAACGATGTTATACGCACAGCAAAAGAGTGAACTTAATTTTCGAGTTTCGAATGAAGAAGTAAAGTGTTTTTTGGAAATTAGTGTATTAATGCCGGTTTTGGATCAAGAGCGGCTCCTGGTGACGTCACGCTCCAATGTTATAAGTATAGGGAAAGTGGCCAACTTAAATCTGGGGGGCTAAAAACTTATTACATTTAGGTTGGTATTGGAAAAGTAACTAGACTTAACCTAAAAAATTTCGCCATTTATACTACTATTATCTATCTATTGTATTGTTTCTAAATGTAGAATGAGGTGGGAGTTAGGAACCGACTCTTGCAATATGGCACTAACAAATTCTATGGGTAGAAATAGATTCGAAATGATAAAAAGATATCTCCACTGTGCAGATAATAAGAACATAGCTCCGGGCGACAAATTTGCAAATCTACGAGAATTGATATCCCTATATCTAAAATGTATAGGTTATTATATTTTTGTAATCAGAAAAAAATAACGAATTTAATAAGCGAAGAGGTTGTTTCCATTTAAAAAAACGAAAATTGTCTTAATATCTTAAAATCTAAAACCGAAAAATTTTTTTTGACTACGTCATCAAATTCTCTGTAAAAAAGTGTCCATATAATGTCTTAGTTATAATACTCCACCTATAATAATAACCAAGATAATTGCACCTCCTGGTTTTACGATACTTTCAATTTTGGCCTCTAGGGGAAAAACAAAAGACGATAGCGCTTTGAGGTTTTTGGCATTAGCAGTTTCTCGAAAAACGAGATCATGACATGTAAGCTACTTTTTTTCGAACTCTTATAGTTTCCGAGATAGCCTATTCGGACCAACCTGTACGGTTTTCATAGAAACTTGAAAAAAAAAATGCTATTTTCTCGATTATAAGTAAATTTCAAATTATCAGTTGGCTTTGGTTTGAAGCAACCAAACCGAAGAAACAAAAGCTATCGTATTAAAACAAATAATTTGATGTTTACGTAGCAAACGTGTTAATCATGTTCCGTTTAGGATTTAGGAATTGTAGAACCTACGGCCAGATTGTTGGAAAGCACAAAAGAGTCTCCTTACATTCTAGAGCACAATAACTTTTGTGTCATATCACTTCCCTGAAATCAAAGCTAACTGATAATTTTAAATTTACTAATACCTAAGAAAATTTCATTTTTTCAAGTTTCTACGAAAACCATAAATTTTAGATATAGGGATGTAATGACATAGTTCCCTTATTTTTCAGCGTACAATACGCTGGCCAAAAAAAAGTTTGGGTTGTCATTTAAAAAAATGAAGTTTTCGACTTTTCGAGATGGGGAAATTCGGCGCAAATTTCTGACCATCCTGTATAATTTTTTAAAAAACTTTTCAAGAGTTATGTAAGCTATGGGTCATTTCTGTGCAAACCTTAAGAATATTTGGCCGGACTTGAGTGTACTTTCGAAAAATTATTTTTGTGAAGGGTTTGCACCTTCCAAAATTAAAAAAAAAAAACTAAAATAACCAAGTAATAACTCAAAAATAGTGCACTCTAGACATATGATGACTTATATCAAATTATATTGAAATTTAGCGGGGATCCCGAAAATTCAATAAAAATTAGTACATTCCATTTAAAATAACGAAGTTGGGGTCCATTTCCGATATAACCAGAAATTGGAGAAAACTGAAAATATTTTAGCTGAAACGAGCACCTCGGATAAACGCTATATGCAAATTTTCAGAAAAATAGTGCCGGTAGTTTGCCACATACATATAGACTCGTCGTGATAGACCCTGTATACAGGTGACCCGTATCTTCCGCATCGGAGCATTATACGGTTGTAGGATACATTATTCTGACGCGATCTTTCTAATAAAATTTTTCCGTAATGTTTATAAAAACCCCACGGGAATTCTTTTTCGTCCAATAGCAGATCGTAAATCAGACACAGGTAATTGGCCCAACTCTCGGCCAGTCCGCCGCGCCAGTAGATTCGACACGGAAAGAGAAATAAACTTTTTTCGTGAATTCATGAATCCGCTATTGGACATCTTTAAACAGTTCCCGATTGTACTTCCTAAACGGCAGTCTTGGGTCGAAAATGAAAATTCTCAGGTTCAGGCAGATATTTGCATGTTCACAGATGGATCAAAAACATCGGAAGGGGTTAAATACTAACAGACACTTCGAATTAAGCAAGCATACAGCCCGGGTACGTACTGTACTGTATTCCAGACGGAATACAATATTCCAAATATTTGCTATTGACATGGGTGTTAGAATCCTGCTTGAGAGAGGGCTGAAGAATATGACAGTACGATTTTTCTCAGACAGTTAAGCCGCTCTTTAGGTTCGCGCTCTGGTTAATTGTGATAACAGAGTTTCTCTGATCTGAGTCCCAGGACACTCTGGTTGCTGGCAATGAAGCAGCAGATGTGCTAGCACGAGACAGCAGCGCTAAAGGGTTTGTAGGGCCAGAGCCAGCAGTTGGTATATCATTTGCGATGGCCAAACATATGATTGGACTGTGGGGTAAAGAGAGACTTCGCCTTTTGAGGACCAGCTCTCCTTGAATGAGACACGATAAGTTGTTTATCAATATCGTCACTGTCAAATCCGGGAATATTTTAGGACTTGGTCGTAGCAGCATTAAAGTTCTAATGGGTGTCTTTACTGGGCATTGCCGATTAAAGACACACCTCAACTTGTTGGGCCTAGCTGACGATGTTGAATGTCTGCTGAATGTTTTATGCCACTGCTGTGCTGTTAATCGTATCAGATTCTCGATTTTTAGGTCGCAGTTTACCTCTCCAAAGGAGTACCGAGCAAGACATTAAGGTTCGTTAAAAGCATTGGGCAATAAAGTTCTGTGGGGTGACGATGTAATATAATGTAGTGCACTAACTTCACATGCATATTTTTGTAATGCCCAAAAAAAGAAATAGAAGAAAATATTAAGACATCATTAACATTGCGGATCTCCAATCACCAATCAGTGTTGTGTACTATCTAAACTTAAAAAGAAAAATATAGAAAAATTCAGACCATCACCATTTTAATATGACGTAATTAATTAACACATAAACACCAGATAATAAAGAGAAAAGTTAAAAACTACTTGTTAGGAAAATACTTACCTTAAAAAAAATGTTAATCGAACACCCCTTCTTTACAAAAACCCTCAATAAAAAAGTCCAACTTAAAAACGCCCTTTTGTGTTACAGACCAAAAGCGAATAAAAAAAAAGCATTATTACCGTATAAAAAGTAAAAAATTAATTAAAATAAAAAAAATATATATATAAAAGAAATAAGATCGAACAGTACCTGAATGAGTGTTGTCGGATTCTGGATTCCACCCGGAAGAAAAAAAATAACAAAAAAAAAAAGAAAAACACTAACATTAAAAAAACATACACAAAATTCCTATTACTAAAAACAAAAAATAAATAAAAGCAATGATAAAACTACATCAAATATTATTATAAATAAATTACGTCGAATAGCAGTATCATGAATACAGGCACACAGCGAGAATGATTAACTAAAAAAATTATAAAACAAAAAATAGGATTAAAATTTTACGTAGCACAAGCTTAAATTATTATGTTTTTGCAAAATTTAAAATGGTTGTGGTGTAAAGCTGAACGTTGATAACGAAAAGCTGCGTTTAGAACGAAATAGTAAATTAAAAATAAATAATTAAATACCTTCTGATTCAATCACTTCGTATACTATTGGGGAGAGAGAAAACCATCCATGAAAAAATAAAAAATCATTTTAGTCAAGTTAATACATAAACGATTTACGTTGTTTTTATCGAAACGAGTCTAAAAAGTTATTGTTTTTGTATGTAAAACAAACAAACAAAAAAGAACTAACTCAAAATAAGTAAATAAAAACGAAAACGATTTTTTGTGTGCATGTTAAAAAAAAATGGCTTTTGAAAAGTGTGCTTGCTACGTACCTTTTGAGATCGGTTCGTCTAAAAAATCGGTTGAAAACGGACATAGAAAAACATAAAATTAGATAAAGTGTTATTTGTTATTTAAACAATAAAAAAATAGACACAAAAACGAAATCACATTCAACAACAAATTGAAGCGGAAAGCTTTTTTGATTATTTCATAAAAAAGAAAGGAGATAAAAATTTTGTCTGTATTCATAATATTACTTTCTCTTTTTTTTTGAGTTTCTTTTTTTTTAATAAAATATATAAATAAAAAATTCTGTACATGCCCCCAAATCAAATAAAAGAACTACAAAAATATTTTACAAAAAAAGAACTTGTCACAAATAAATTTCAAAAAGAACATCAACAGACAAACAGAAAAAAGTGTGTTTATGGTTGTTTAAAATTTGTTTTTCAAAAAAAATTAATTAAAAAAAAAAGTGTTAAGAAAGGAAGTTATATATACCTTTTTTCTGAGAGGTTTCATCTGAAGGTAACACATCCATGCAAAAGGAAGGAAAACGGAAACAGAAATAAAAAAAATCCGTTAGAAAAAGTCCAAATAAAAAAAATAACTTAAATTTTGAAAAAAAATTACTAATTTTTTTTTAAATAGGTATGAAATGAAAAATGGAGAAATGAAATAAATAAAGAAAGGAAAAGAAAGCTTTGTACAGCTTGTTAATTTTTTTTTATATACAGAGTGGTTCAAAAACTGATTTTATAATTATTACAATTTAACACAATTTATTTTAATTGTCAACATTTGTATCTAAAGTCAGCAAAATTAAGTATTATTATAGATGTAAGGGAATTAGTTATGAAATAGATTTAGTTTATACGAAAATATTCATTTTCTAACACTAATAATTTCGCCGAATAATTTGTCTAAATAGCTACCAAAAATTTAATAAATGAATACCAAAGAATGTTGAGTGCTACTTTTTAAGGAAGCATTTTTAGACACATATTTATAGGAACTTTTTTACAGTTGGAATCACGTTGGTGAAGTTTGACCAAGTAATTCAGGTACACCCTGTATATGCGCAGAGAAGTAATAAGGAAAATTTTTCATTAAAAACCTCATGGATTAATGCAGATATGTCAATCTTCATGAGTTCGTCAATCGTTAAATCTATAGATACCAGGCAACAGTAAATGTTAATCAATTCTCGCCAACAAGTAAAAGAGGTGTTAAAAATAAGATCTCAACTGCTAGTTAAAAGACCTAAAGGAAGAGCGCAAAAAGAGATGCCAGAATAAAAAATTACTATTACTATTATTAAATCTCTTAATTTTATAAAAATAAAGAATATGTCAAAATGAGATTGACATTTCAAGCCGAAAGTTGCTTATATCTCGAGTAATATTGAAATTATGTCAAAATTGAGGTTGACATTTTAACCTGAAGTTAGTTATCATATAATAGACAGATGGACAACTTCATGGTGTTCTTTCATCTTGACATATTTGTCAACTTCATAAAAAATCCTTTAAAATGAGTCCAAATTCGACATATGAAAATACAATCATTACCGGTTTAAAACGTCAACGTCAATTATAACACATTTGTCATCTTGATTAAAAAACCTTTAAAATGAGTCCAAAGATGACGCACTTATCTCAAAAAACAAAAAAGTTAGAATAAAAAACGTTAAACCCGAAGTTAGCAACAATGAAGATAACAATTTAATTTTTAAATATTAATACCAACCTAAATTTTTATTTTTTTTTATTATATGTTTGTTTTTGTGACAAATATTAAGACATTTTATAAAAATTAAGAATATGTCAAAATGAGATTGACATTTCAAGCCGGAAGTTGCTTATATCTCGAGTAATATTGAAATTATGTCAAAATTGAGGTTCACATTTAAAACCTGAAGTTAGTTATCATATAATAGACAGATGGACAACTTCATGGTGTTCTTTCATCATGTATTTTTTATTAAAAAAATTTTAAAATGTGTCCAAATATGATGCATTTATCTCAAAAAATCAAAAAGTTCGAACTTTCAACTTTTAATTTTGACATATTCGTCAACTTCATAAAAAATCCTTTAAAATGAGTCCAAACTCGACATATTTAACTTTGATATTAGTAGAGATACAATCACTTTCGGTTCGAAACGTCAACGTCAATTTTGACATATTTGTCGTCTTCATTAAAAAACCTTTAAAATGAGTCCAAAGATGACACTTATCTCAAAAAAACAAAAAAGTTAGAATAAAAAAACATTAACCCGAAATTAGCAACAATGAAGATAGCAATTTAATTTTTAAATATTAATACCAACCTAAATTTTTATTTTTTTTTTATTATATTTTTGTTTTTGTGACAAATATTAAAACATTTTATAAAACTTAGTTATGAAACAGATTTAGTTTCGACGAAAATGTTCATTTTCTAACACATCCAGGAGGAATTCGCCGAGCTTAATTCCATTCCTGAGTGCTTCTCAAATCAACTGTAATGATGTGTTGGTCAGTATTAAATCAGATCAGCCATTATTTTCTCCCCATATCAACATTGATGGGATTTCAACCTTAAAAGCCATTATTTGCTTTATTCGATCATTTTAATCGTCAAGTAATTTGTCTAAAAAGCTACCAAAAACTTAATGAATGAATACCAAAGAATGTTGAGTGCAACTTTTTAAGGAAGCATTTTTAGACAAATGTTTATAGGAACTTTTTTACAGTTGGCATCACGTTGGTAAAGTTTGGCCAAGTAATTCAGATACACCCTGTATATGCGCAGAGAAGTAATAAGGAAAATTTTTCATTAAAAACCTCATATGTCAATCTTCATCAGTTCGTCAATCATTAAATTTATAGATACTAGGCAACAGTAAATGTTAATCAATTCTCGCCAACAAGTAAAAGAGGTGTTAAAATTAAGAATCTCAAAACTGCTAGTTAAAAGACCTAAAGGAAGAGCGCAAAAAGAGATGCCAGAATAAAAAAAATTAAAACAGAAAGAAATTAGTAACAGTAAAAGACAAGTCAAAATGTTATAGAAAATACAACCAATTCTGTCTTTGAGTTGAGTTCTAGTGGTGGTGAAACCTTTGAAGATATGATAATGAGCGATAAGGAGTAATTAAATGATGGCAACCTAAACTATCATGCTTGATTTAGTCGTAGATCAATAGTGGTGATTTTTTTTGTAGTTAAAGTGTCAAGGAAGAAGACTGGATTATGTTGAGAAAATAATAAACTATAACAAATTCGTAAACCACACAGCATAGGGAGGAACTTCGCGTTGTCAATCAGCATTTCTACTTAATGTCTTTTTTGGCTACAATGTCAAGTAAATCCTTCTGATTATCGTTTTTTAATGTTTAGATAATCACATAAAAATTTGATAAAAATAATGAGGTGTTTATAAGATAGAAAGATAATTGCTTCTTCTACTGGAAATAGGATTACTCCTTACTATGACAAAAAGTAAAAAGATGGTTAATAAAAATGGAAGTAAGAGTCAACGACCAAATATTTCTGCAAAGTACAACAAAGATATTGAGCTGCAATTCTGGATGAAATTATATTATATAAATGCATTGAAACTACATATTAAGTGGTCCTCAATCAATTGATTGATTAGCTATTTTTTACAGGTAGCGTCATAAGATGATATCTGTGACTATAAAAGAAAAATTGACAATTTGGCAATAACCAACTTGGAAAAATCATTGACAAAATAATATTGTAAGAAATATACTTGAAGCTTCAAGTACTACCACAACAAGCAAAAATCAGAGCATCAAACAGCAAGAGGTCTGCGTTAATATTTTTATCGCAATTGAAATAGTGTTGTGTAACCACCAATTCATTCATAAAATATATCTGGATGGCAGGTTAAACATCGTAGGTGTCAATCTCATGGCTTCTATTGTTAGAGTGCTAATCAATCATTATTATTTATTTTCATCCTTTTATATATCTTAACCCAAGTTGATTAAAAACCTTCACTATGAGATAGAAATATGGCGATACCAAACTAATCGCTCTCCTTATCGGTATGACGAAGTGACAATATGACGTGTTCCGCCCTGAACTATGAGAGAGGTAATTTGGGAGGATTAGCCCAACCTTGAGCTTATTCTCAGTCTTTTATTATGACTCATTACTATTCTAAGACTAACTAATTGTAAGAAAAAAAACGCATTTTGGTTTCTTTAAAATCTGCTAAAGATCTGTTTTCCTAGAAAAACTTGATATGATCTGTGCGCTGACAACAACAATCAGTTTTATTCAAAATGTATTCTTTCTAATCTTTGCATTCTGATCCTCTAACATCTCATTGTCTCTTTCGACTAGAGATGAAAGAAAAGAACGAAAATATTCTCCACTAGAATATATTTAACTTTAATATTAATGGAAATACAATCACTTCCGGTTCGAAACGTCATCGTCAATTATAACATATTTGTCATCTTCATTAAAAAACCTTTAAAATGAGTCCAAAGATAAGAATTAGAATAAAAA
Organism: Onthophagus taurus; assembly: GCF_000648695.1. Lineage (NCBI taxonomy): Eukaryota > Metazoa > Arthropoda > Insecta > Coleoptera > Scarabaeidae > Onthophagus > Onthophagus taurus. The sequence continues at coordinate 45,368 of NW_019280760.1, read as the reverse complement.
ACATTAAACCCGAAATTAGCAACAATGAAGATAGCAATTTAATTTTTAAATAATAATACCAACCCAAGGACAGTAGAATCTAACAGGACTGCTACATCCATTGTATTTTTGTAGTCCACTACGGGTTGGTTGCCCGCACTCTACGTCACACTATTTGCCACGCCTGGTAACTGTCTGTGTTTTTAGAGGTTATATGATAGACATTAATACGTCTAAAAACATAAAACTTCAAAAATAATATGAAGACGTCTAGGATATAATCTTTAAAAATACACAGTAAACGCATAGACCATAACAACAGCTGGGCGTGGAAAATGGTGTGACGTAGTTTGCGGGCAGGTTGTCACAACAATGGATGTAGCAGTCCTGTTAGATTCTACTGTCCTTG
>NW_019280760.1:0-43947 GCF_000648695.1 Onthophagus taurus | reverse complement strand
TAAAAATCCTTTAAAATGAGTCCAAACTCGACATATTTAACTTTAATATTAATGGAAATACAATCACTTCCGGTTTGAAACGTCAACGTCAATTTTGACATATTTGTCATCTTCATTAAAAAACCTTTAAAATGAGTCCAAAGATGACGCATTTATCTCAAAAAACAAAAAAGTTAGAATAAAAATCAACAATGAAGAGCAATTTAATTTTGAAATATTAATACCAACCTAAATTTTTATTTTTTTTTTATTATATTTTTGTTATGGTGACAAATATTAAGACATTTTATAAAAATTAAGAATATATCAAAATGACGTTGACATTTCAAACCGGAAGTTGCTTATATCTCGAGTAATATTGAAATTGAACTTATCATGTTTGGGCTCATTTTAAAGGATTTTTCATGACGATTACAAATATGTCAAAATTAAGGTTAACATTTTTAAACGGTTGATCATAACTTCATTAATATCAAAGACATCCAAAAGACATCCCAAATTAAATGTCCTTAGCGTTCAAGGTTATAAAAAATGGCAGTCCTACATCAAAGGTTAAGTCAAGTAGCTGAATGTATTTATGAATTGGAAAGCCATTTTGAAACAGCCCTTTCCTCAAGCTCTTTGCTTAACCAAGAGGAAAGGGAAGTAAAAATCTTTTTAGTCCAATCCATCTTGCTGCAAATATTTCTAGATCAAAATTTTAATAGAATTCATCTTAATAGAGAAAAACAAATACAAGGAACAGAGTTTATAGACAATAGGGCTACTGTAACAAGCCCAAATGAGTATGCAGAGGTAATGGCAGAATTGGCCCCTTATCGATATAAAGGAGGGTTTTTTGGAAAATCATATGTTTTAAAATCCGTGGAAAAACTACAAGGAGACTTGTTTTGGGTCAACATTAAGTGAAGATGACTTTTGACAGATGATTTCATGTCACGTTTAGCAACCCTAATAAACTAATTAAATTGGCTTCAATATTAATTGATGTCACAATGAAGATGAGATTACAATTTTTCTTGTATCTTCATTATTATTGACAATTGTGTTAAATTAGGTTAAATCGTAATAATTTCTTGTATTACATTCACTATTATTTTGTCTCTGATCAGTTATAGAACACCCTGTATAAAAAAAAGAAAAGAAAATTAAAGCGTTTTTTTAAATTAATTAAAATAATGCTCAATAAAAAACATTTAGAAACAAAAATGATTTCATTTTTAGCACGAATTGAGTTGATACTTGTCATTTGACAGGTGACATATAAAAATTAATCTGTCAATTTTAACCTAAAAAATTAACGAAATGACGTTTACATGGTTTATAATTTTCATTAGTACCAACTTAATTAAATTAAAAAGTGAAACGACCTCAAATTCGTTTCTAAAAATAAAATTATTATCTTTCTAAAAGTTTTGTTTTGTTACCAGAAAATATTAGTAAATAAAACAAACCAAAAATTAGTAGTAATGTTAAATTGTTAGTTAACCCCAAAAATAATATTAAAAGAAATTGTGTTTCAATCAAAAATTGAAAAATCAATCATAATAAAAAAAATAGCGCGTGCATTAGTGGCAGTTAAACTACAAACGAAAAAAAAAGTTTTAAACTAACATTTTCTACTTCAAAATCCAACCAAACTACGACCATTAAATAACGTACCTTAACCTCATTGATTTAGGTTGGAGGGTTTAATGAGATAGAGAAAGAAAATTTGATGAATTAAAAAAAAAATCTATAAAAAGATACATTTTTTTGACTGAATTTACGATTTGTATTAAATTTCGTTGTAATTTCTCACCCTTGCTATACAAAATCGGGACGTAATCGGTCGATAAACGATTCTTGGTCTTAATTCCCACCAAAAGGGGTGATCCTCGACGAGTTGCAACACATTCACCCGGGAAATGTTTTGATTTAAAACACAAAGCGAACGCTCCTTCCTAAATAAATAAACCATAAATTAAATTTAATTAAAAAAATGTTTTAATAACTAACCATTTGTTGAACAACTTGTTCGACGAGTTCTCTAAATGAATAATTCGGGTGAATGTTGTAAAAGTGAAGAATTAATTTGGCGATAATTTCGGTGTCTGTGTCGCTTTCAAAACAGAATCCTTTGTTTTGGAGGAACACTTTGACTTCTTTGTAATTGGTGATGATGCCGTTGTGAACCACCAAAAATGCGTTTTCTTCATCGGAACGTTGAGGGTGGCAATTAATTTCACTTGGAACGCCGTGAGTAGCCCAACGAGTATGTGCAATTCCACAATGAGTATCAATTTTATCATCCATGTCTACTTCAGATTCTTTTACTATATGCAAAAAAGAAAATTGAATCAATTCAAATTAACTCCACCTTAAATCTAATTCTTTTTTTTTTAAATAAATCACATTGAATTAGATTTAAATGAATTAAACTAAGAATGCGGTAAAATAATCACGTTTTCTCTTTAAGGTGAATGTAACAACGTGATATATATTATATCGGTGCAGGTTTCCTACTTTGGTTCTTAATCCATACTTAATGGGTTAAGTTTAAAAAAAAATTTAGCCTTGTTATTTTAACAACCGGTTTTCTAATGCAATATTTGCTAAACTTACGCTTATTAATTTCTTCTTCGAGTAAAGCGACTTTCCCGGTCTTTTTAATGAGGGTCATGGTTTTATCTGGAGAATCAATGGCAACGCCTAAAATAAATTAAAAAAAAATTTGTTTTAATAAAATAATTTAATTTTTATTAATTATTTACCCGCTGAGTCATATCCACGATATTCCAATCTTTTTAAACCGTTCACCAAAAGCTCAAGAATCTCCTTTCTGCTCCTTGGAGTCAAATAATTAATATAACCAAAAATTCCTAAAACAAAATTAAGTTTAAAATCAAACGTTTATCTTAACGTAAACTAAATTATTTCTATTTTCGTAACAGCCTCCAAAGATTATTTCTAGCCGATGGCTTTAAACTTGAAGCAGTAACAAGGTAAACACAGAAAAAAAATTTTTTTTTGTAGGAATAAAGCTAAACCTTCGAGGTAAAGCTCAGATCCGTTTTAATCTGAAAGTTGATACAGAGAGCTCGCGACATTTGATGCCAAATCAAGGTGAAGCGAGAAGAGAGAAGACCTTGTGGGCAAGTAGTGCCATGTGAATCCTTTTAGTGTGCAACGAACTGTTAAAAAAAATTACTTCCAAAAAAAAATCATTCTAATTTTAATCAAAACAATTTTTTATTTTTATCTTATTGATTTCTAATCAATCGATATCTAGTTATAACATCCGCTTGTTTATTATTTTTTCAAGTGGTTACATAAAAAGGGTTTCTAATTTTTTATTTATTAAATGTTAATCCATTTGGGTATAAATCAATTTTATTGATAGATTGAGTGATATATATCGCGGTGTGCTTAACAAGGCAAGGACGGGAGCTGAGTTACGTTGTAACCCTTATCTAAATTCCTCTTTTTACGCGAGGTTCACACGTGCACTTGATGAAGTGTGCACTTAAATATATTTCAGAACACGAGATTAGTTAGAACTACACCAAAAGATTAGTAATACTTAAATTTAAACCATGTTTGCGAGAAGAATTGTTCATATTAAGACAAATAGTGCCAAAAAGATATCCTTCCTCTTTGATACATAAGCTTATTAGTGAGTTAAATGTTAACAACATCTTCATAGTTTTTATTTTTTTAACACTGACATATTTTGTAACAAAATGTAGAAAGTGCTTATTCTGCGAAGAATTCTTACTCTCTTTTTGATGATGATTTTAGTTAACATTTACCGGTTTCATTTTTGACATCTTCAGGAGTAATTAATAAACTATTCATGGGATAATTACAGCGGTTTTACGTGTTCTCATTGGCGAAAAGCTGTTAGACGACTAAACCCAAATGTTTCTAATTCTAGATCTAGTATTAGTTCAATAGAAATATACAACAACCCAACGCTGAATAACAATTAAAACTAGAACTAACACTAGACCTAGAACTAGAAATATTCTAGTTCTAGAAACTTTCTAGTTTTAGTTTACTAAAAATATACAACATAGCGATATCTAGGACTAACTAGCGATACCTAGCTATATCTCAATTCACCAAGAAGATATACAAGAAAAGGTTTGCATCTTTATTTTGTACATTTTTAAGTCTAGTAAGTAACCAAATCCTAAACATTGTAGATAATGAAACATGTTTTTCTAAATGACTACGAAATTGCGATTAATTGGGCTTTTTTTTGAGATATCAGAGTCATCAAAATATCTCAATTAACATAGAAGTTATCCAAAATATGATTTACATCTCTATTTTGTAGATTTCAAGCTATACTAAGTAATCAAATCCTAAAAATTCTAGATACTGCAACGAGATTTCTTGTATGATACTGAAATTGTGATTAATTGGGCTTTCTTTTGAGATATCAGTCGTCAAAATATCTCAATTTACTTAGAAGTTATCGAAAAAATTGTTTTCATCTTTTTTTGTACATTTCAAGCCATGCTAAGTAACCAAATCCTAAAAATTCTAGATACTGAAACGGGATTTACTGTATGATTCTGAAATTTTGATTAACTGGGCTTTCTTTTGAGATATCAGTCATCAAAATATCTCAATTAACACAGAAGTTACCCAAAATATGATTTACATCTCTATTTTGTAGATTTCAAGCTATACTAAGTAATCAAATCCTAAAAATTCTAGATACTGCAATGAGATTTCTTGTATGATACTGAAATTGTGATTAATTGGGCTTTCTTTTGAGATATCAGTCGTCAAAACATCTCAATTTACTTAGAAGTTATCGAAAAAATTGTTTTCATCTTTTTTTGTACATTTCAAGCCATGCTAAGTAACCAAATCCTAAAAATTCTAGATACTGAAACGGGATTTACTGTATGATTCTGAAATTTTGATTAACTGGGCTTTCTTTTGAGATATCAGTCATCAAAATATCTCAATTAACACAGAAGTTACCCAAAATATGATTTACATCTCTATTTTGTAGATTTCAAGCTATACTAAGTAATCAAATCCTAAAAATTCTAGATACTGCAATGAGATTTCTGTATGATTCTGAAATTTTGATTAACTGGGCTTTCTTTTGAGATATCAGTCATCAAAATATCTCAATTAACACAGACGTTATCCAAAAAATGATTTACATCTCTATTTTGTAGATTTCTAGCTATGCTAAGTAACCAAATCTTAAAAATTCTAGATATTGAAACGAGATTTTCTGTATGATTCTGAAATTTTGATTATTTGGGCTTTCTTTTGAGATATCAGTCATCAAAATATCTCAATTAACACAGAAGTTATCCAAAAAATGATTTACATCTCTATTTTGTAGATTTCAAGCTTTAGTATAGCTTATCAAATCCTAAAAATTCTAGATACTGCAACGAGATTTTTTATAATCACTACGTGATTATATTAAGAGTGGATTACAAGTCATAAAACTTGGTCGCAATCCACATCTTAATACGGAAATGGAAGAAGATGAAAAATTTGGTTGAGCGAGATTGGAATGGCAGTAGATAAGTAATGAGAGTTCTGGAGCGGAATTTGCTCCTAATGCTCCTGCCGTGACGTCACGCTCCAATGTTATAAGTATAGGGAGGGGTGCCAACCTAAACTTGTGGGGAAAAAATTCGGTTGGTATTGGATCTGGTGACTTCTTTAAAAAAGTAACTAGAATAATTCGCACGAAAATTACAGGAAAGTTCTTGCGTGCTACTGTATCCAACACTAACACTACTAGCACAGAATAACCAGAAATGACACTGACGTCGATTCGTTTGATGTGGGCACCTCGTCTTGTGATCGATTTAAAATATGCCATCTTACCACAAGTTACCAAAAGCACAGAATCGAGGTCCGTTGAGTAAACACACTTTATAAGGTTATCCAACTCCCTATGAACGCTGTTGTTATGAACGTATCCGTCTTTAGAGACGTGCGATTCTAGTTCTAGGTATAGTGTTACTTTTACTGATAGTACTAGCGTAAAACTAGAACTAACACTATACTTAGAACTAGAATACAATTTCAACCAACCGTATAAGGTCATATTTAGAAGCAGGTCTCAACTAAAAAGAGGAGCCCTAGTTTGATACACCGATGCTTCAAAGACAGTAAGATCGGGAGTAGGATGGGCATCAGTGGACCAAATAGCCACATCAAATTGCCTTTCAGCTCGGACTTAACAATTTTCCAAGCAGAAGTTCTTGCTATAAACTTCTGCACCGCTTTGAACCTACAGAAGGGACAAAAAGGTGCATCCATAAACATTTTCACAGACAGTCGGGCCGCCTTAAAGGCAATTCAGGCCTACACGTGCGACTCCGCACTGATCAGAGTGTACCAGCAACCTGAGAGAACTCGCTAGGGGCAATGATGGTACCCTATGGTGGGTTCCAGGTCACAGCAACATTGAGGGCAATGAGAAGGCGGACAAAGAGGCAGCGAACACGCTCTTCATTGGACCCCAATCTGGTTGTGGACTATAACAAAGCCACCTAAAACAGATAATCAACAACTGGGAGGTTTCAAAGACAGCCTTATACTGGAAAAAACTTCCACAGGTCACAGACAAGCGAAGAGTATGATAACTCCGTCGCACAACAAAACCAAATAGGTTTTATGCCTCAGCAAAGGGGATCTAAGAACGCTCTCAGGCTACCTAACCGGCCATGCGCCCATAAAATACCACCTCTTCCACATTGGACAAGCGGAGGATCAAACTTGTCGACTATGCAACGACGAGTCAGAAACTACTGAACATATACTGTGCAATTGCGTCGCCAGAGGCCGTCTAAGACACAACATTTTCAGTAAAACTCAGGACAATACTAAGGTTCATCAAGGGCCTACATTTGCCCTAAACCTTTGGAGGGCTAAAGTTACAATAGATCTTATAGGTTGCGGTAACAAGAGGGGCCGCTCTCCTCAGCCCGGTAGCAATAATACTAATAATACTTAGAACTAGAATCATTTGGGTTTAGCCGCACGTCTCTAAAGGCAGCTAAACCCGTAACATAGTGTTAATTTTACATAGTAACAGTGCTAGTGTAAAACTAGAACTAACATCATACTTTGGCTAATGAGTTGGCGATCAGGATGTTGTATTGAAGAGGTCAACTACTTACAAAATCAGTTTTTGACACTTAGAAAATTGTTTAAAATAATTGGTTACCATAGTTACCCGTGGATTTAGAACATTAATTGTAACACAAGAATGCGATTTAAGTTTTATAAAACCCAATTTTGATTTATTGTAATACTCAACCTAAGTTAACGCTCGATTAACATCAAGTTAAGTGTCGATTAAGTTAACAAAATAAATAAATTTTCATCTATTAATGAAAAACCTATTGCGTCCTTGAATTTCTATAACAGAGTTTAACCAGAGTATGAGTGAAAGATTCGTTTGGAGTTTTGTCTATTATTGATTATGTAATCTGGAAAGGAGAATTTTACGAGTAATAAAAGTGAGCAGCTAGCAAACCATCCCTTGGGCACCAAATTATGGCTATGATACGTAGATGTAACCTTTATCATCTCGAAACATGGCAAATAAAGGATAATCCAGAGAATTGATTCTAAATAGTGAAATGTTAAAAGCTTAAAATATCAAAAATTACACCTTGAGGAATTCTTAGAAACGTCCAATATGAAATTTTTGATACATAAATTAGATGTTTGTGTGGTTAAGTTGCTTTAGGACTAAATCCAGTTTTGTTGTCAGGTTGGCATACTTTGGTGATCTTTGATGTTAGATTGAATTGGTTTGAAGTTGACTAGACTTGGTTTGTGATTGAATTCGATTACTTTTTACCCAACCCAACCACATGCCAACATTCAATTGCAATAAGTTGAGTTGGAATGCTTTGTAGTTAAATAATTACATCCTTAGACTTGGATTAATTGAACGGGCAGTTTGAACATTGAGGTTGGGTTGCTTTGGAGTTGGGTCACTTTATGGATACATTGTCTTGGCTTAGTTTTTGGTTGAATTTAAGTATTAGAGTTGAATTAACTTGATTAGCAATTGTTAATTTATAATTTCGTTTCTTTGGAGTTGAATTGAATTACTTTGAGGTCTAGTGTAAACGTTGGGGTTGGACTAGGTTGCTTTTGAGTAGAGTCATTTTATGGATAAATTATCTTGGCTTAGTTTTCGGTTGAGTTTAAGCATTACAGTTGAATTAACTTACTTTGCAATAATTATGTTATTTTGTGATAACATTCCTTAGGAGTTAGAATGAATTATTTTGGGTTGCTTTGGAGTTGAATCAAGGATGCATTTAAGTTTTATAAAACCTGAGTTAACGCTCGATTAACATCAAGTTAAGTGTCGATTAAGTTAACAAAATCATTCAATCAAAGATTAAAAAAATTGGCAAATTGCTACATGGCAAATAAAGGATAATCCAGATAATTGATTCTAAATAATGAAATGTTAAAAGCTTAAAATATCAAAAATCAGAACTTGAAGAATTCTTAGAAACGTCCAATATGAAATTTTTGGTACATAAATTAGATGTTTTTGTGGCTAAATTGCTTTAGGACTAAATCAAGTTTTGTGGTCATCTTTGATGTTAGACTTGAATTCGATTACTTTTTACCCAACCCAATCACGTGCCAACATTCAATTGCAATAAGTTGAGTTGGAATGCTTTGTAGTTGAATAATTACATCCTTAGACTTGGATTAATTAAACGGGCAGTATGAATGTTGAGGTTGGTTTTGAGTAGAGTCATTTTATGGATAAGTTCCTTGGAGATGTCTTGGCTTAGTTTTTCGTTGAGTTTAAGTATTTACAGTTGAAGCCAGTTAAATTTTAAAAGTAATCCAAACCCGACCAGGTATTACAATGAATTCGGTTGGGTTGCATTAAAGTTAGATTCGTTCGCTTTAGGAGTGGATAACTTTATAATTGAATTACTAAGGGGTATGATTATCTTGCTTCGAAGTTAGATTACTTTGTGATTATGGTCCTTTCTGGTTGGTTTAGCTGAAATTTGGGAGTTGCTATGCTTTGTTTTGTGTTTGGAGCAAGATTTGAGCTTGAATCGTTTGCTTTTTGGGTTAGATTGGGTTGATTTGAAGTAGATGTGGCTTAATTTGTTTGGATTGAAATCTCAAACCAACACAACCAACCACGTTGAATTACTTTGGAGTCGATTAGCTTGCTAGAGTTTGAGGTTTAGCTTAATTTGGGTTATCTTTATAGTTGGATTAACACAGTTATTTCATGGAGGAGTTGGAAATAATGCTTTTACTTGCCATGGCATTTTTAAATAAAGTGAAGTAGTTAAATATTCATTTTTAAACGTTGCGTAAGCTTAACATATTTTTCTATTATGTAAAAAATGAAAATGTAAAATAGCACAAAAGATAAATTATGCAGCAAAGATAAACATAAAAGATTAAATTCTTATTTCCTTTCAACTAATTAAATAAATAAATTAATATGTTGTTAATTGAAACCAATTACGATGTGGAAATTACGCGTTTATCATCGCACTTTCTCGAAAAGAATTTATTGTACCTGCTGATAAGAACTCTAATTTGTGAACTTTCGCAATAGTTTTACCTTTAATTTTGATTGGGAAAAAACAACTTAATTCTCACAAATTAATTCGTAATAGTAGCATAATCAAAATTTATTGTTCCATAGTTCTAAGCGATAACGGTTTTGATGAATGTAGCAATTTCAAGTGAATTCAGATTAAATTTTTTTACTTGATAAACATGTTTAGAACACAATTTTCGATTATTTTTTGATTAATTTTAACCAGGATTTCATAATTTAGAGGGAATTGAAGAATTTGTAATGGGTTAAGCAAAGAGAGAGCAAATGGCGACAATGTTCACCAAGAATGCGACCTTGGACGATGGTTTTTGTTGCCGGTGAAAAGGTTGCGAGAATACGAAACGAACTCCAACGCAAAATGGTTTAAAAAAAAAATTAAGGATGATACTTAAAGAGGTTCTTGAGTCAAAGGGTTTTTATCGAGGAGGTTTTGATGGCGATAAAATTTAATTTACAAAGAGGTCGTTGTGATAAAAAACTTTTAAAAGGTGTAATTGTCCTCGAAAGAAATTCCCAACCCAACTTTAACTAAGCAAGGTCATCGTTTTTAATCGATCAAAGAAAAGTGAATGTCTTTTATGGTGGAAATTAGATTAAATTATCTAAGTTTTTTATTAATACCGCTTATTTTTTTTAGATTAATAAGAAAACTTTGATAATCTAATCTAGAAACAATACGGTGGCAATAATCGTTAAAAAATTTTCTTACAATTAGAAAAAAATTTGAATGGAAAATTTTTTAATACACACTCTTTATCACCCGAATTTAATCTATTATTAGCAAATTGGAAAGTTGTAAAATCTCAAAATATGATGATGAAATAATAGGGTACGGTTAAATAATAGAGAAAGGCACACATAACATTTATAAACACAAAGACACACGCCTAAAAGAATCAAAAATTAAGATGTAAAAAGGATATGTAAAAAAGATAACGGATTTCTTTTAAAATTACATATTTAGAATACAAATTCACTTTAATCCATAAATTTGAATGAGTACTACTCAAAGTTTAAACAAATTAAGAAATAAACAAACAATTAACACAAATCGAAAACTTGAATTTCAACTTTCTCCTTCACTTCTCTTAAATGTCAAAGGAATCATTTGATTTAGAAACTAATCTAAAAAAAAATTTCGCGGGTTATTTTTGAAAAAAAAAAAACATCAAGATACAAGGATCGACCCCAAAAAAAAAAACAAAACAAATACGATCAAAACAATTTTGAGGTTATATCAAAATCGACAAAGATTAATTAATAAAAAATTAACTTACCACACATATCTTCGGATCCACGTACACAAGAACGAAGTTGAATTTAAAAACAAACCGTGTTTAAACGTACGAAAAACGATCGACGACAAACTGAGCCGATATCACTTTTTGACAGGACTTTTATACGTACGTGTCGTGTGTGACAAATCTTCCCCCTCCTCGACACCTAGCACCATCTATCGGCGAAAAACGTTAATTCTATTATTACATAGTATTATACAGGGTGTTAATTAATAATTATTAATTACATGTTATATCTTGGAATTTATGTATATTTTAATTTATTAATGTATATCTTAATGTTTTTTATAGCGTATTTATTTATTGCTTATTTCGGAGTGCAAATTATTTTTAATTTTATAATGAAATCGATTAAATAAAAATAATACAATAAAAAAAAAATAAAAAAATATGTTTTGTCGGAAATTGTTACTTAAATAGCGATAAGATGGTTATTGATATAAATATAATCGTTGTTATCGCCGGAAACAAGGCAATTTAATAATGTGAGGCGAAAAAGGTGATCAATGATTGATGATTTGATTGTTATTAATTGAAAGCTATTTGAACTAGATAACTAGATAATCGTTCTGAAAATGCTTAAAATGTGGATTTTAACAATAACTATTGATATGATTCATAAATTCATGAAATTGTTTAAAGTGTTTTAACAACTATTAATGTAATTGATTTATTAATTGATGAGTAATTTTTTGATTCCTATAATTTAGAATTTAATATTTTGATATCCCTGATATCATATTCACTATTTTTAGGATTAAATTTGTGTGTGAAATTATTCACAAGCATTGTCGAGGAAAAACTTGAAAACCAAATAAGTAACAAGGTTTCAGAAAAGGTCGATGCAGTATTCATAATCAAACAGATAAAAGAAAAGTCCATCGAGTTTGACAAATCTGCTTCATTGATCTTACGAAAGCTTTTGACAAGGTCCATTTGGCGAACATCATAAACATCTTAAAAGAAAAGAATGCGCCAGCGAACATAGTAAAAATAATACATGAGTTGAATATGAATAACACAACTAAAGTAAGAGCAGGAAATCAAGTAACGGATGCTGTCTTAGCTTCTTTTTGTTTAATCTCCCGATGGATAAAATCATAGAGAAAGTAACATCCTTAAATGTGGACGTGTTGGGCACCGCAGATGATTCAGCAAAAGTTGCAGGAACAGAAAGACCAATAATACGGAATAGAAGTGAGGCAGTGACAAAAACAAACAAAACCAAGAGCATGCTACGAGTGGCAGAAATGAAGACACTAAAATCAATTACAGGGAAAACGAGATTGGACAGAGTAAGATAGAGATCAATACGTTCTAGACATAGTGAGATGGGGATGATAGACTTCCCAAAATTGTACTTGTAAATAACCACTCCAGTTCAAGACCACCTGGAAGACCCCCAAAGAGATGGCATGACAGCTAGAAATCGACATCACAGGAAATGGCTGAAAGGCAATGATCTTAAAATTAACAGATCGACAGATCTCTGACTTACATACCGAAGAACACACCGGAAGTGGTTTAACAAGAGTACATGAACACGTCAGTGAAGCAAAAGGTGGTGTAACTCATCCCTCTGAAGAGCAGATCTTCAGAGAAAGCGAATCTCACGAAAAAGCACACGAAGCTACGGAAGTGACAACAGAAGTTGCCGAACACACTGAAGATGGTTTATCAAAAGTACCTACCCAGCTGGGTAGCCGTGGTGTTAAGCACTCGACTTGCCAGTCTGGGGTCACAGGTTCGATTCCCGCCGTGGCACTGTTTACGGAATAAAAATTGTGTTTATGTGGTGATGGTCTATCCTTTGTTTCTTCTGTGTTGTCCATCCCCTTTCTGTAAGGGAATCATATTCTGAAATATTTATAAATATACGCAGTAACTGGGCAATAAGGACTAAAGTTTTCAAAGCCCAAATCCATCCTTCCTAGTTTATCAAATCCAAAAGTACCTCAACATTTCATTGGAGCAGAAGAGGGTGTAACTCGTGCATCAGAAGAAGGTTGAACAAAGCAGCTGTAGAAGGTGCTGAATTAACAACTAAATTTGCTGATCATACTGAAACTGACTTAAGAGATAAATACAAACATACCAGTGAAGCAGAGGGAAGTGTAACTTATCCTGCTAAAGAACATGGCTTGAAATCAAAAAGTGAACATGGCGATGCTCACGAAAAAACGCACGAACCTCTAGAATTAGCTAGAAAAATTGCTGAACATATACTGAAAGTGGTGTAACAAAAACACATGAACACTCCAGCGAAACAATACAAGATGCAACACAGTGATACTCATAAAAAATTGCTTGAAGTTGCTGAAAATAGTGAATTACTAAGTGAAATTACCGAGCATCAAAACGATCAGAAACAGAGAATGCAGATGAAGTTAAACCAGATATACATGCATATTCGACTGAAGCGGTGGGCGGTTTAATTAATCCTTGTCAAGACAATGAAGAACCCTTGATGAAATCCTTGCCATGAAGAAGCACATGAAACTGCAGGAAAGACTAAACTTGCACCTGAAGTTGATGAAGATAATGAAGGTAGTATATGAATAGCTTCAACATTCCAATGCAGTTGAACATGGCGAAAGTCATAACACACGAAGCTGCAGAGGAAACTGAACAACCAACAGAAGTTGCAGAAGAGCTCATGTCTCTGAAGAGCGTAGAATCAAAGAAGAAAGTGAAGTGAAGTAAGTCAAAATTTGTATACAGGTTTAACCGAGGAACTAGTTTCAATTAAAATATTTTCAGTTTTCTGCAACTTCCGGTTATACCAGAAATGGACCACTACTTCGTTATTTTAAATGGAATGTCCCAATTTTTACGAATTACCCCGCTAAATTTTAATATAATTTGATACAAGTCATCGAAAATTTTGGCATTCGAGGCAGGCCAAATAATCTCAGGGTTTGCACAAATAGGAGACATAGTTTACATAATCTTTGAAAATATTTTTTAAAAACTATACAAGGTGGTCGCGAAATTTCCCTACCTCAAAAAGTAGAAAAGTTAATTTTTTTGAATGGCAACCCCACATCACCAGCGTATTGTACACTGAAAAATAAGAGATATAGGGGTCATATCTAAAATATCGTGGTTATTGGAAAATTTTATATTATCAGTTGCCTTTAGTTTGAAGGAAGTGATATGAAACAAAAACTATTCTAGACTGGAAAATAAGGAAAAATCCTCCTGGTTATAATACTGTAGGTCCACTATTGACGGATTATGGCGTAAGCCGCATGTTGCCTCTTTCCAGTTTTTAGGTTGTTAGGTTCAGTCATTTCTTGCATGTGACAACGAGGTACAAAGGTATCTATACTGGATCATAGCGACGGTCTTCTAACAACACACCTGTGTATCATACAACATCCCTAAGGCATTACCACCATCTTGACACTCAACTATATGCTCTACAAACTCTACTTCCACCATATACACGCCCAACCCAACCCAACCTTATAACAAGCTTACTTATTCATTCCACGCCACCAGTGTGGCCAATATTCCCGTCATATCCAATGTTTAATATTCCTTCATCCTGCTCACCAATGCAACCAAAGCTTGCATCGCACCCAAGACTTCCCGTAATCAGCTTAGGACATATCTTATTGTGTCTAAACCAAATCCTACTCTGTCTTTGGGAAAGTACTTTTGAAAAAATTTTCCCCTCGACCTATTCTTAATCTATGCTGTCCATCATCCATGAAAACTTTACATTAAATAAATTCTAAAAGACTTCCCGTTATCACCTTATGACATCTCTTATTGTCTCTATATCAAAGCCTACTCTATCTTTGAGAAAGTACTTTTGAAAAAATTCCTCCTTCGACCTGTTCTTAATCTATGCTGTCCATCATCCATGAAAACTTTACATTAAATAAATTCTAAGAGACTTCCCGTTATCACCTTATGACATCTCTTATTGTCTCTATATCAAAGCCTGCTCTGTCTTTGGGAAAGTACTTTTGAAAAAATTCCTCCTTCGATCGTGTTATCTCTAAATTAGGTATTACCCAAACTATCTATATCCGCCATCATAACACGTACATTCTCTATGTTCTTGCCCCCTACCATCCTGAAAACACATCCTAGCATCCTTTCTTGGCCTTTCTTTTTTTTTGTCTTATTCTTATTGTATTATACTTTCACTTTTATATTACTCTCCTTATAAAATTCATACTGTAATCATCCTGGCAAGTGCCTCTCTTTAATTCTCTTTTACCCTTTAACACACTTCGCTCTATCATTCCATAAATAAACAGCAAAAAATCTTAGTAATCAGCTTCGTAATTTAGATGGAACTTCAGGACGATAATTGCAACGGCATTAAATCGAGTTTGTAGGAGAATATACATGACAAGGAAAAAAATTGGAGGAAGAACATAGAATACAATACTTGACATAATCGTCAGCTAACTATTATGTGCAGGGGCAATATATGGAGGTTAGTAAGGAGATGGTTTCAAAAAACTCTTTAAAGTTTATTTAAATGAAGCACTAAAAAGATGGAGAAGATCATAACAAGGACTGGATAAAGAGGATCTTGAATTTATGTCAAGGAATTTTTTCGACGATTATGAAAACTGTGGTCTTACAGTAAATTTTAAGAAGACTAAATCTCTTTTAATTAGAACAGTGCAAAAAGCAAATGATGTAAATGATGGTGCCTACGACGAATTAGAAAGTAGAATAGGCTAACGAAAAACAACTTATATATTTGACCTCATATATATTCCACAACCTTGAAAAGTATTGTCTTATATGGAAGTGAAATGTAGCAGTTAACAACCTTGTACACAGATTAGCGCTGTAAACTACTGGCGAAGACCAGCTAGGATATAGAGAATAGATTAAGTAAAAAAGAATAAGGCAAGGAAATATCTAATCTGAAATCAAAATAAGCTTCTTAGTTCTAGTGATAGTACTAATTCCAGTTTTACTTGTTGTTCAATACCAGGATGTTATATACTTTACTGAAATAAAACTAGAACTAACACTAGACCAAGAACTAGAATCATTCGGGTTTAGCCATCTTTGCTGACGTATGTCTAAACCCTAATGATTCTAATTGTAGGTCTACTGTTAGTTCTAGTGACAGTTCTAAGTAGCGCTAGTTATAGCACTAGATAACCCTAGGTTGTGTATTGTTATTGAACTAAAACTGGAACTAGCTCTAGACCTAGAACTAGTCTAGGTCTATTGGAAGAGTGCAAAAAAAAACTGACAGTAAATGATGTAAAAATGATGGGAGAATATGAAAGGAATTAGAAAGCAGAATAGGTAAACGAAAAACAATTTATATATTTGACCTCGATACTATGGTCCAAAAGCATATCACCTGAAACGATATATATATACCACAACCTTGAAAAGCATTGTCTTATATGGAAGTAAAACGTTGCAAAGTTAACAAGAAACCTTGTACAGGTGGGCCAAATTGGGCGCTTTTAAAGGGAAACTCTATTTTTATAAGAGATAGAGGAAAAATGATATCAGTGTCTGAGGTTCGATTTTTATAAGAAACTTAATAGCATTTTGAGGACATTTTGAACATTTTTAGGGATTTATTTATGTTGTTATTTGTTGCCATATATTTATTCTTCTTTTATAATAAGTTTTTTTTTTATTTAATCTGCTTCTTGTTTATGAATTTATGTTTTAATTCATTGTAACCAACTATCTTAATACTAGTTGTAAATATAATCTCATTTTTGTTTTATTTGCAAAGCATACTTTTTCAAAAACTGCACATATAAGTTTTAAAGTTGTATATTTCAAAGAAGACTTGAACGAAATATCAACTGTGCTATATTTTTCGATAGGAAATTTTATGTACTTGTTGAATTTGCAAAAATATATAGGTGTTCCATTTATAAAATCATTTTTATGTCAATAACTACTAAAATGAGGGAAAGCTAACTTATTCCATCGAATTCTACATAAAAAGTTGCTTTGGAAATGTTTTCACAGAAAGGAAGGTTTATCAATAAGAATAAAGTTATGACGACTTTTTTTTTGAAAAACATTCTGTATCTCTGAAATCGATATGCGGTTTGCGCCATTAAGTTTCTTATAAAAATCGAGCCTCAGACACTGATACCATTTGTACTCTATCTTTTATAAAAAGATAGACCCTTGTACATAGAATATTAGCGCTGGAAACTACTGGCGAAGATCAACTGGGAATTTGAGAATAAATTAAGAAAAAATAAGGTAAGGAAATACCTAATCAGAAATCAAATTAAGGTTCGTTCGAAAATAAGAAATATTTTCTATAGAAGAAATGTATTTTTATTGCTGTAATAATTAATTCTATTTACACAAAGAAAAATACTCAAATTGTACAAAATAAATATACTACGTACAGAAAGATTAAAACAAAATTAATAATCATTCAAAACTGTACTTAACATAAACAAATTTAGAGCACACCGGTAAAGAAAAATCTACTTTTTTTATAATAAAGCAAATAGCACCAGCATAAATTTGTATTTATGATGACGCCAAAGATTGCTTCTTTAATAAATTGAACTAAATTTTAATTAAAAACATTTCATTTCATTGTACAGGTGATTCGCTATAAAATCCCCAAAATTAAAAGGTTATGTTTAACTTAGTATAGAAAAGGTGTGTGCAAATATAGAATGTTTAAAGTAGGAAAGGATATGATTAATTGGACTAACCTGGAAAAATAGTTTTAGTGGGATTCGAATCATCAAAAACTTGATTTTTGGATCGTTGCTTCTGCAGTGAGGATTCAGGATCTTTTCAGGGATTCATAAAAAATTTACACCACTCTAAAAAAAAATCATAAAAGAAATTAGTAAGAAAATCTTGTAAATTAAATTAATTTAGAAAATAATTAAATAACGAATCATCCTGTATATAGTTTTTTTTAATAAAAACTTGTAAGAACATCTATATTTATTTTATTTATTTTTTTTTTAGGTTTATCAAATATATTAAACATCAAAGAAATATACACAATATTTTTTTTATTAAATCTTCAATATTACGAAGAATTTCTTTAATGTATTCTATTCTACAGGAGGGTAATTTATAAAAAATATGTTTTTGTGCACAACCATGAAGTTAGAGTAGTTTAAACTGAAACGTTTTCTTTTTCTGTATAAATACTATTATAAAAAATTAGCTTGATTACTTTCTTTTTACCTTATCTATACAGACGAGCAATTTCAGTTTGTTTTTATAATGAATATTTATTTTTATTACTATCATTACAAATCTTATAGTTACTTAACCATATTGTTCTTAACCAAATAATTTAAACAAAATTTTTTTGGTAGAGACCAATAAAAAATTTAATTCAAAAAAATCCGATAAATGAACATAATCCATCTAACGGAAATCTTAAAACTAAATTAAGTAACTATAATTATTATTAATTATACAAAAAATAATAATACATTCGAGGCGATTTTATCGTAAAAATCGCCAACAACAAAACTAACACTTAAAAAAATTAATAATTTATTAAATGCTTACAATGTAAAAGAAAAATGAACTAAATAATATAAAAATAAATAGTAGTATGCATTATATAAAAATAAAAAGGTACAGTGAATGGTAGAATAAAAATATTTTGACTAAAAATTGAAATATATGTCTCTCAATTGGAGTGCAAATTTGCACTATAATTAAGACACTCTATATGTATTTTAGTTAAATCTCATTTTTTTATGTTTTTTAAATAACATTTAAGAACATTTACAACGTTACTAATCCTAATTAATCATTTTAATCAAATACAAAAAGGATCAAACCTACCATTAACGAATTTTTATCATATTTATTATTTTAGGTTCCTTTTTTTTTCATAGCCAAGAGTGCGAAAAGTTATTATTAGCAATCAATTTTTTTTTTCATATACAAAATTTATACATTAATTTTAAAATCTACTCCAAATTAATTAATTTTAATAAAAGAAAACTTTTTTTGTTTATCTTTTGAGGTTTTTTCGTTATTCCTTAATCTCACTATATACAATTATTTTTTCATCCTAAATTTACATTTATTCACCTGATTAAACTTAGGAAGGAATATTCTACAAAAAAAGAAGCGATTTAAAACAGAAATTTCCTTCACTAATACTGCTCAAAAAAATCAACTATTTAATTTTTACTAAAACATATACGATAAGTACTAAAAATCCATTTAAAAAATTATAATAATATAAAAGTTTTTCGTTGCTTACCAAGATTTACTAAATAGAAAAAAAATTCTTTTTTTTTCGAGATCAATGTTTTTTTTTTTCAAATAATTTCTTCAAAACCATTTTTTTTCTTTGAATCCTATTTACACCCTGTTTCATTTTAAATAAAATCACTCTGTACAAAAGAATAAATCAAAATTAATAGTTCAAATAATAAAAAAGTCTTAAAAAACTAAGTTAACAAAAAGAAAATATCAACGTGTAAAGTAGTAATCCAAATGTTTCTAATTTTAGGTTAATTCTAGTTTTAATTGTTATTCAACAAGCACGATGTTTTATACTCTATTAAATTAAAACTAGAACTAATTAACACTAGAGCCAGAACAATCTCTATGTCTAGACTTAGTTCTAGTGATAGTCTTAGTTGTTATTCAATTTACTGTTGAATTAAAACTAACACTAGACCTTCACACGAGACGTTTGGCTAAACCCAAATGTTTCTAGTTTTACGTCTAGAGTTAGTTCTAGTGATAGTGTTAATTCCAGTTTTAGTTGTTGTTCAATACCAGGATGTTATATACTTTACAGAAATAAAACTAGAACTAACACTAGACCTAGAACTAGAAACATTTGGGCCACACGTCTCTAAAGACGGCTAAACCCAAATGATTCTAGTTCTAGATCTAGAGTTAGTTCTAGTGACAGTTCTAAACAACGCTAGTTAGCACTAGATAGAGCTAGGTTGTGTATTGTTATTAAACTAAAACTAGAACTAACTCTAGATATAGAACTAGAAACATTCGGGTTTAGCCACACGTCTCTAAAGACGGCTAAACCCGAATGATTCTAGTTCTAGATCTAGAGTTAGTTCTAGTGGCGGTTCTGAATAGCGCTAGGTTGTGTATTGTTATTGAGCTAAAACTAGAACTAGCTCTAGACATAGAACTAGAAACATTCAGGTTTAGCCACACGTCTCTAAAGACAGCTAAACCCGAATGATTCTAGTTCTAGATCTAGAGTTAGTTCTAGTGGCAGTACTGAATAGCGCTAGGTTGTGTATTGTTATTGATCTAAAACTGGAACTAGCTCTAGACCTAGAATTAGAATCATTCGGGTTTAGCCGTCTTTAGAGACGTGTGGCTAAACCCAAATGATTCTAATTCTAGATCCAGTATTAGTTCTAGTGACAGTTCCAAGTAGTGCTAGTTAGCACTAGATAGCGCTAGGTTGTGTATTGTTATTAAACTAAAACTAACTCTAGACATAGAACTAGAAACATTCAGGTTTAGCCACACGTCTCTAAAGACGGCTAAACCCGAATGATTCTAGTTCTAGACCTAGAGTTAGTTCTGGAGACAGTTCTGAACAGTGCTAGGTTGTTATTGATCAAAAACTGAACTAGCTCTAGACCTAGAATTAGAATCATTCGGGTTTAGCCGTCTTTAGAGACGTGTGGCTAAACCCAAATGATTCTAATTCTAAGTCTAGTGTTAGTTCTAGTAACAGTTCTAACTATGTAGGCACTAGACAGCCCTAAGTTGTATATTGTTATCAGAGATGTTACTTATTTGAAATAAAAGTATTTAAATACAAAATACGTATTTTATTTAACATATTTAACATACTTTTAGTAACTTTTTTGATTTTGTATTTTGAAAATACTAAATACTTTTTTCTTAAATTTCTCTAATATGATTGTCTAAAACTTAATTTCATTGCTGACTTGAGAGGTTAGAGCGAGCTTTAGACTGCCAATGCAGCCTTCCTATATACGTAGGGATTTATCCCGAATTTAATTTATTATTTATACTTTATTTAATAAGTTAAGAAAACTAAACTTGCCACATTTTAAAGACAATGAAATAGACTACCTCTCAGAATACATAAGTTGTTTAAAACCAATTGCAGACTCCATTAGAAGCTTAGAAGGAGAAAAAAGTATAAACAAGCATTTTAATTGTTACTTGGATTTGGATGAATTTACTGCAAAGGGTCAAAAATAAAAAATAAAGAACGCAAAAAGGAAAGAAAGTGTGTAACAAATGATAGTTAAAGGTAACACCACTACTGACTTAAAAATACGTCATTATTTTAAAGATAGTGACGATAATTTGAGAATTATTTAGATGGATATGCATCAATTAAAAAAGTTTTTATTAAATATAATATCTGTATTCCAAGTTCTGCTAAAATAGAACACCTTTCTTCTTTTGGCGGAATGATAATGAGGCCTCAAAGAAGAAAAATGAGTTATTTGGTTTCATATACATCTTGGCTAATCTAATTCTGCGGTTTTTTTTCCTAGAGACAACCAATAATCTACGAATAATCTATAGCAGAACCACTAGATTGGATTTTAATACTCAGATATTGACTGCGTATTGAACGTGTGAAGGCTCGTTAAAAGAAAAACATTAACAAAAAAATTGTAGTGATTTTAAAAAAAAGTATTTTGAAAATACGTACTTTGTATTTAAGTACTAAATTTAAAAAAGTATTTACTATTTTGTATTTCAAGTACAAAAATTTCAAACTATTTGCATTTTGTATTTAAATACTTTTTTAAAAGTATTTTTCACATCTCTGATTGTTATTAATCTAAAACTGGTACTAGTTCTAGTGACAGTGCTAAGTAGCGCTAATTACCACTAGATAGAGCTAGGTTGTGTATTATTATTGAATTAAAACTAGAACTAACACTAGACCTAGAACTAGAAACATTTGGGTTTAGCTATCTTTAGAGACGTGCTGGTAAACCCAAATGATTCTAATTCTAGATCTAGAGTTAGTTCTAGTGACAGTTCTAAATAGCGCTAGGTTGTATATTGTTATTGAATTAAAACTAACTCTAGACATAGAAATAGAAACATTCGGATTTAGTCACACGTCTCTAAAGACGGCTAAACCCTAATGATTCTAATTCTAGATCTAAAGTTAGCTCTAGTGATAGTTCTAAGTGGAGCTAGTTAGCACTAGATAGAGCTAGGTTGTGTATTATTATTGAATTGAAACTAACTCTAGACATAGAACTAGAAACATTCGGATTTAGCCACACGTCTTTAAAGACGGCTGAACCCGAATGATTCTAGTTCTAGATCTAGAGTTAGTTCTAGTGATAGTTCTAAGTGGCGCTAGTNTGAACTAAAACTGGAACTAGCTCTAGACCTAGAATTAGAATCATTCGGGTTTAGCCGTCTTTAGAGACGTGTGGCTAAACCCAAATGATTCTAATTCTAGGTCTAGTATTAGTTCTAGTAACAGTTCTAACTATCTAGGCACTAGATAGCCCTAGGTTGTATATTGTTATCAGAGATGTTACCTACTTATTTGAAATAAAAGTATTTAAATACAAAATACGTATTTTCTATTCTGTATTTTAAATGCCATTCCACCAAAAGTATTTTGTACTTTATTTAACATACTTTTAGTAACTTATTTTGTATTTTGAAAATACTAAATACTTTTTTCTTAAACTTCTCTAACATGATTGTCTACAACTTAATTTCATTGCTGACTTGTCTTAATTTTAATGGTTTTTCCATAACTCTTGCCCATAGCCACAATGCAAGATTGTCGCTACTATTGTCCTAAATTTCATAGAATTTAATTTATTATTTATAATTTATTTAATAGGTTAAGAAAACTAAACTTGCCACCTTTTAAAGACAATAAAATAGACTACCTCTCCGAATACATAATTTGTTTAAAACCAATTGCTGACTCCATTAGAAGCTTAGAAGGAGACCAAGAAACTTATTATGGTAGTAGGCATCTACCGGAACTAATGCGTATGCGACGAATGTTAACTTCGCTAAAAACTGATAATCCAAAGTACTACAGTACTTTAATTGATATAATAGAAAAAAGTATAAACAAGCGTTTTAATTGTGACTTGTATTTGGATTAATCTACTGCAAAGGGTCAAAAATAAAAAAATAAAGAACGCAAAAAGGAAGAAAAGTCTGTAACAAGTGATAGTAAAAGTAACATCACTACTGACTTAGAAATACTTCATTATTTGAAACATAGTGACGATAATTTGAATTATTTAAATGATTTATTAAATATAATATCTGTATTCCAAGTTCTGCTCCAAAAAAAGGCTTTTTTTCTTTTGGCGGAATAATAATGAGGCCTCACAGAAGAAAAATGAGTCATTTGACAAACTTGTGATTTTAAAATCTACAAAGTAAATTCATGTTCATATACAGCTTGGCTAATCTAATCCTGCGTTTTTTCTTTCCTAGAGACAACCAATAATCTACGAATAATCTGTAGCAGAGCCACTAGATTGGATTTCAATACTCAGATATTGACAACATATTGAACGTGTAAAGGCCCCTTAAAGAAAAAAATTTTTTAAAAAAAAACGTAGTGGTGTTTAAAAAAAGTATTTTGAAAATACGTAATTTGTATTTAAGTACTAAATTAAAAAAAGTACTACTACTAAGTACTTACGATTTTGTATTTAAAGTACAAAAATTTGAAACTGTTTGCATTTAAATACTTTTTTAAAAGTATTTTTCACATCTCTGATTGTTATTAATCTAAAACCGGTACTAGTTCCAGTGACAGTTTTAAATAGCGCTAGTTAGCACTAGATAGAGTTAGGTTGTGTATTGTTATTGAATTAAAACTAGACCTAGAACTAGAAACATTTGGGTTTAGCTGTGTTTAGAGACGTGCTGGTAAACCCAAATGATTCTAATTCTAGGTTTAGTGTTAGTTCTGGTGCCAGCTCTAAGTATCGCTAGTAAGCACTAGATAGCGCTAGGTTGTGTATTGTTATTGAATTAAAAGTAAAACTAACACTAGACCTAGAACTAGAAACATTCGGGTTTAGCCACACGTCTCTAAAGACGGCTAAACCCGAATGATTCTAGTTCTAGATCTAGAATTAGTTCTAAGTGGCGCTAGTTAGCACTACATAGAGCTAGGTTGTGTATTGTTATTGAATTAAAACTAGAACAAACACTAAACCTAGAACTAGAAATATTCGGGTTTAGCTACACGTCTATAAAGACGGTTAAACCCGAACGATTCTAGTTCTAGATCTAGAGTTAGTTCTAGTGACAGTTCTAAGTAGCGCTAGTTAACACTAGATAGAGCTAGGTTGTGTATTGTTATTAAACTAAAACTAGAACTAACTCTAGACATAGAACTAGAAACATTCGGGTTTAGCCACACGTCTCTAAAGACGGCTAACCCGAATGATTCTAGTTCTAGGTCTAGTATTTGTTCTGGTGACAGTTCTAAATATCGCTGGTGAGCACTAGATAGCGCTAGGTTGTGTACTGTTATTAAACTAAAACTAGAACTAACTCTAGACATAGAACTAGAAACATTCAGATTTAGCCACACGTCTCTAAAGACGGCTAAACCTGAATGATTCTAGTTCTAGGTCTAGTGTTAGTTCTGGTGACAGTTGTAAGTAGCGCTAGTGAGCACTAGATAGCGCTAGGTTGTGTATTGTTATTGAACTAAAACTAACACTAGATCTAGAACTAGAAACATTCGGGTTTAGCCACACGTCTCTAAAGACGGCTAAACCCGAATGATTCTAGTTCTAGATCTAGAGTTAGTTCTAGTGACAGTTCTAAGTAGCGCTAGTTCGCACTAGATAGCCCTAGGTTATGTATTATTATTGAACTAAAACCGGAACTAGTTCTAGAACTAGAATTATTCGGGTTTATCCTTCTTTAGAGACGTGCAGCTAACCNTAGATAGCCCTAGCTTATGTATTATTATTGAACTAAAACCGGAACTAGTTCTAGAACTAGAATTATTCGGGTTTATCCTTCTTTAGAGACGTGCAGCTAACCTCAAATGTTTCTAGTTCTAGATCTAGTGTTAGTTCTATTAAGTGTTAATCCTAGTTTTAGTTGTTGTTCAACACCAGATTGTTATACATTTCATTAAACTAAAACTAACATTAGACCTAGAACAAGAATTATTCAAGTTTGTGTCCCTCAAGACACATTAGTTCTATACTCTGTTTTTAAACCAGGAGGAGTATTTTAAATTTGTCACCAGATTGACCTTGCACGTGATTGGTTGAATGCGAGGAAGGTTCACACACAGTCAATTTTGAATTTTGATTTTGAATGTCATTGTTGTAAATTTAATTGAGTGAAATCTAATAGGATCGTGACCCTAATAAGTCGTTCACAACAAATTTCATAATAATAAGCAAATAAATAAATAATAATTATTAATTTAATTATTTGATTTTTCTTAGTGTAAATCTGACTTTCGCGTTTACTCCTCCTGGTTTAAAAACAGAGTATAGTTATAATGTTAATGATAATTCTAGTTTATGCCATGTTGTTGTATATTTTTATTGAACTAAATCTAAAATTAGAAACATTCAGATTTAGCCATCAAATTATTTAAATAAATTAAAATGAAACATCTAAATTGTCTTGTTCAGACTCACTCTCTGTTGAATCTGAACTTGAACTATTATCCAAATAATTATCGGGGTCGTAATAAACCTCAGCACCCGGAAAAATATATCTACTAGGCGGTATTAAATAAAAGCTATCTTTAGGTAAACGCTCCGCTATACTCCTTTTTTCTTTCGGTTGCCAATAACCTCGCATATCCGACATCGTAACAGTTTCCGTCATCGTATCGCCGTCCATGAAATTTGAATTATCTCCGATTCCGGAATCTCGGGCTGAATCAATCGATTCGTGTCGTTCTTTGATTGAGTCTCTCGCGTAACCAGAATCGTCGTGTAAGAATTCAAACGATGACGAATCGACTGGTTGATTTGATAGGGTGCACACACAACCGGACGGATGATTAATTTGATTAAGATTTTGACCAGAAGATGATGGTTTTTTGTCACAAATGTTTTTGTTATTTGAAAAGGAACACTTACACGCCGCGTCTTCCAACGTTTTTGGAATAGTCGGTGGTGGACATAAAATTGGATCTTCTTTAATCCATGGAAGGAGTTGTACTGTTTCTTTTAAAAGTTGGTTTCGATAAACTGGGTCACTCCACGAATTTCCCAATCTAAATCAAATCATATTTTCATTAAATTAATTAATTAATTAATTATTAATAACTTACAGTTGACAAATATGATTAATAATTCCATCACAATCACCAAGTAATTCAACGTCGAAATGACAATCAGGTAAAGGTTCTCTATTAATTAGGATTTGAGGAACATTGGCGGGTAAAGAACTCGGAATTAAAGCGACTGGTCGAACTTTAAGCGATGACCCAATAACCACTAATAAATCGCATTTATTTTTATCCTCAGCCATCGCTTCATGAAAAGTATCGGGTAATCCTTCCCCAAAAAATACAATATCCGGCTTCATAATCCCATTTTCAACGAGCCTCTTCAAAGCACCCACTTCGCGATCTTTAAAACTTTCTATCGAAGCCGATTCCCCAATTTCCGGCTGACAAAACTGGCAAATAGGAATGTTTTGGGATAAAACCACGTCGCGAATTGCCTCCGCTGTTAATTGAACTTGGCATTTTGTACAAGTTGCAGTTGCAAACGATCCGTGGCACTCAATAACGTTTTGAATATCGGCAACTTTCTCTAAAGTATCGATGTTTTGCGTGTAATTTCTTAATAGTTTATTGTGCCGTTCTAAAAGTTTTATAAACCTGTGACAAGGGCTTGGTTTGAATTTTCCTGGGTAAATATCTTTAGCGAATTTAAAAAACGGCCGAGGATCGTTTATAAAATAATTTATATCAAACATAGCCTGCGGATCTGGAAGATCGGGGAAATCTATCGCTAAACGTGAATAAATCCCATCTTTTGAACGAAAATCGGGTATTCCACAAGAAACTGAAACACCCGCCCCGGTTAAAACTATCACATTTTTGGCACCTAAAATAATAATTAAATTAGATAATCATTTTAGAAATAATGATTTTGGAATATTTCACCTTTTAAAAGCCTAACTACATCATCTATTGTGTTAACGTGTCTCAATTTATGTCGTCTGGGTGGTTCAGCAAGCATGTTTATAATTAATTTCCATAACATGAGATCGTCCACGCTCGCAGGTAAATCTTGTAGCTCAACTCCTAATTCTATTAATAAAGCGCGCGGATCTACACCACTTGCCATTTGCTTTTTAATCTGATTATTAAACAAAAAGAGAAATGAATTAAAATTTATACAATAATACATTAACGATTAAATTAAGAGTAACAATGAAAAGCGATAAAAATAAAAAAAATTTTAAGATAACCACTTTTATATGTAATTATGGTGTTGCAAGTTGTCTCTGGATGGTATAAGAATAGTGACTTATTACTTACTTTATAAAAATAATTTCAAAATCGTTTAGCATATCTAATTAAGAACAAAATTAAACATGAAATAAATATAAAGTAATTTAAATAAAAAGTAATACAAATTTTAAATTATGTCTGGATCTGCTAATTAATATAGCTGAATTACTTCAGAGCAGTATGTGAAGTCCTTATAATTTTCTTTATTTCCAATATGTTTGTAAGATGCCATGAATTCCCCCAAAGGTAAAACTGTGATTTTGAACTTCTCTTTTTTTTTTTATTTCGTGTCAGAGATTTAAACAAGTTTCCTCCTTGTAAGTTAGTTTTAAGGGAATTCAAATGGTTGGTGAGAGGGTTTCAGAAGCAGCATAAGATACCGATTGTTGGGTTGTACAAATTCTTAGTAATGCCCACAGTCTACTCAAGACGCACCAACAAATCCTACCTCCAGGTCCCAACTCCGCAAAACAGGAACAATTCATGAGAATAGGCAGACACTCACTTTATGAGAACACCAACGATAATGGAGAATTCTCAAAATGGAAAAGAACTGGATTTAGGAAACAATATTTAAACGAATTGCTGTATTATCACTGTGACAATGCAAGTTAAAGCTAATTTTTAACAAACGATGGTTTGAAGATGGATCTACATGGTCATCATCTTTTATTCCAATATTTTTGGTTATTTTGTGCCATCAATACTGAGTAGGTGTTCAAACCTAGTAGGTGTTCCGTTCCTTATTTCTTGATTTAATAATATGTATTGTAATCTGATCCATCTGTTTTAAGGGTTCCAACGATTCTCCTGTCTTTTTAACTTTATTCTATATCTTTTCTAGTTATTTAAATTCCTGGACTTGCCTCACATCGGTATTATCATTAATTAAAACATAACATTTAACTTCAAACTTTACAACCATATAAACCATATTGCATTAAAGTCACCTAATCATCAGCAAAACTTAATAATACAAGATATTTATCATTAACAGGATCTCCATGCTTAGATAAGTACGTTTCCACCTCTTCAAAACCGTGTCGACATATACAAGGGTCCCATGTAAGCAGTAAAGTACATGACAGGCAATAAGGAGCCGAGATACACAGTTTTTCCTTAGACAAAAGTTGTAGGAAATATACCACACTATTTATTTCTATACATACAGAGAAAGATACCTAAATGCCGGCGATGTTTTGATAATGCACTACTTAAATTTGAAGATACTGGATGTATCGATATACCTAAACATTGAGGAAAGATCGCTAGAGCAACAGATATGAATAAAAGCTCAGTAAACAATAATATAAGGCTTCACAACTACCATCCATATCATTTAAATTTACACTAAGCACTTCATGGAAATGATTAACAGAGCAAAACTTTTTAAATATTCAGTCATTTTCAAGAAACGTCAAATTGAATCAATGATATTTAATAATTTTTTTACAAAAAATTGTTAATTTTGGAAACATAAAATTTGGCATGATATAACCTCAGATGTTCTTTTACAACCTCAAAAAGTTTCAATTATTAATTCCTAACCGTTTAGGAGAAAAAAAAATTTTGAAATTTCATTTTCAAGAAACGTCAAATAGAATCAATGATATTTAATAATTTTTTTACAAAAAACTGTTAATGTTGGAAACATAAAATTTGGTATGATCTAACCTCAGATGTTCTTTTACAACCTCAAAAAGTTTCAATTATTAATTCCTAACCGTTTAAGAAAAAAAAATTTTTGAAATTTCATTTTCAAGAAACGTCAAATTGAATCAATGATATTTAATAATTTTTTTACAAAAAACTGTTAATGTTGGAAACATAAAATTTGGTATGATCTAACCTCAGATGTTCTTTTACAACCTCAAAAAGTTTCAATTATTAATTCCTAACCGTTTAAGAAAAAAAAATTTTTGAAATTTCATTTTCAAGAAACGTCAAATTGAATCAATGATATTTAATAATTTTTTTACAAAAAACTGTTAATGTTGGAAACATAAAATTTGGTATGATCTAACCTCAGATGTTCTTTTACAACCTCAAAAAGTTTCAATTATTAATTCCTAACCGTTTAAGAAAAAAAAATTTTTGAAATTTCATTTTCAAGAAACGTCAAATTGAATCAATGATATTTAATAATTTTTTTACAAAAAACTGTTAATGTTGGAAACATAAAATTTGGTATGATCTAACCTCAGATGTTCTTTTACAACCTCAAAAAGTTTCAATTATTAATTCCTAACCGTTTAAGAAAAAAAAATTTTTGAAATTTCATTTTCAAGAAACGTCAAATTGAATCAATGATATTTAATAATTTTTTTACAAAAAACTGTTAATGTTGGAAACATAAAATTTGGTATGATCTAACCTCAGATGTTCTTTTACAACCTCAAAAAGTTTCAATTATTAATTCCTAACCGTTTAGGAAAAAAAAATTTTTGAAATTTCATTTTCAAGAAACGTCAAATTAAATCAATGATATTTAATAATTTTTTTACAAAAAATTGTTAATGTTGGAAACATAAAATTTGGTATGATCTAACCTCAGATGTTCTTTTACAACTTCAAAAAGTTTCAATTATTAATTCCTAACCGTTTAGGAGAAAAAAAAATTTTTGCAATTTCATTTTCAAGAAACGTCAAATTGAATCTATATTTAATAATTTTTTTACAAAAAAAATGGTAGGTCCAATACCGTGGTTAGCAAGATAAACTTGGCGGCACATAGCACGATATTTTATTTATTTACATGGAAATTAATAATTTCCACTTAGTTTCCTTTAAGAAAAATAATAAAGAGACAAAAAAGTACCACTAAAGAATAAGCTACCTTTATATGAAAAACTTGTGTTATTTTGGCAAGTAGTACGTCTTAGTGTAGTTTCCCCATTAAAAACTGAACCACCCTCTATATTATGTTTATTTCGATACGTCGTTATGGAACATCCTATATATATAAAAATATTTTGAGTTTATAGTATGGTAAATTTCCTAAAAGTTTAATCTAATTGTAAGGAAGAACTGTGTATCTCAGCTTCTAAATGTAATTTACGTACTTTGTCACTTGCGCGAGACACCCTGTATATTAAAAGCACCAGTGACAAGTAACATCCTTGCTGGAAAACTTTTATAATTCTTTTATTATCGCAATCATAGGGTCTTCAACATATCTGCAACACATTCCATAGTTTATTTCTTGCTATATTACTTCTTCATCTTTTCTTATCTTTTTTTCCATCAACTATTTCAGAATGAATAAATTATCTGTACATTAAAGGGTAAAGCTGATTTCTCTTATTCTGTTCTGTAACATCTTTCTGTACAGCCTACTCATGGTGCTTGTAATACAAATACCATTATAGTTCTATTTCTCTTATTCTCATCCATAATGTCTCACCACTATTTTTTATCATCTCTACTGTTATATTCATCTGGCGCAATCTTCAATCATACTCATATCTTGTATATTATGGATTTCTTGACCTTTTTTAGTCAGTAGTAGTTTATAGCAATTTTTCCATTTTTCAATAGATATTAAATTCTTTCTTATTTTTCATCTATTTTTCTTTTGCCATACTTCTATGGACTGTGCTCCCTCAATATGTATGTTAATCTAGGCACATTTATATTCCCAGTATTGAAATTCTCTGTTTTTACTTTATTAAGTACCTCTCTAATTTTTGTCTTATATTATGTTCATGAAGTATCATTAGCTCATATTCTTGTTCCACATTTTAGGGTGGATCCAGTGTATATTGTTGGCTATTGTTTTAACTATTTACAACTTCACAAGTAAAACAGATTATTATTCTACATCCTGGCGATTATATTACTTGGTGACATTAATAATGAGACATTAACAAAAACTCAAATCTAATTCTTAACATACAATAGATTAATTATAAATTGTTAATTCCTTTTAACATAAAATCGTATTAATAAGCTGGCTAAGACAACATAGAATAATTCAGAATGATTCTTATTCTCCACAAAATTTTATTTGATAAATATAAAAAGTTATTTCCAAAGTTTCTCGCCTTTAACCACCAAGAAAGACATCATAAATAGTTTTTTCAGTTTACACATTAAATTTACACGTCTCATGTAAATATGTTAATGTAATTATGAAGCATTTAAATCATATCCACCAATTTGATTGCTTCAAAAATCATCCAATCTCCATTCTCATTATAAATACAAGTTCGAAATTAATTTCCAAGTTGATATAAAGCAGATTTAATCCAAATTAAAGCTTCACTTCATAAAATTAAAAGATTTCCCTGGACATATAACAAATAAATTAGAGAATTAATAAAAAAATCAACAAATTCGTCCCAATTATTAATTTTTCAATTTCTTTTTTACCATTTGTGTGTAAATTCATAATAAACGAATTAAATTAATTTATGTTGACATAAAATTCTTTATTTTATTTATTTTTAATTCATGTTAAACTTTGTTCTTAATTAATCATTTATTTTTTGATTTTTTTTAGTTTAATTTAAAGATAATCTAAATGTATAATTTTAGGAACATTTAACTTCTAACAACACCTTCCCACTTAGTAACTTTTACTTGCCAAATACTATTTTTATACACAGATTGTGACATCAGTATAAAGTCACTGATAATAACCATTTTCACTTTAAAACAAAGCTTTTACGTCAATATACATTAAAACAAATTAGAAATCATAAAAAATTCATAGTTTGGTGTTGAAACGGTTTTAAATCATCACAGGTGAGCATATTTTATTGAAATTTTAGACTTACCCATGCCATACTTCCAGCCATTGGTTTCCAATTGTGTCCGGATAATTCAGAAATCCCGCTGAGCTCGCTTAAATTACTAACCGTGGATGCGTTGTCATCGTCGGCTTCAATACTATCTTGAGATGTGTCCAATGCGAATAAATCATTGTGAAGTTGATTTAGGTGATCCGTTTCCGATGGTGGTAAACATTCTTGAAAATCCGTTGGATCTGTGTGTGGTGAGGTAAGATTTGAAGGTGTTGGCATTGAACTCAATGTGGAAGCTTCATATCCGGAGTCACAATCCACATTAAAACCTGACATAACAATTATTTCGTTTTTGTAATTTGATACAAATTAATAATTAAAAAAAACTGTCAAAATTTGACAATTAAAAAAAAAAAGGTTATAAAAGTGACATTTAAAAACCATGTGATCAACGTAAATATAACCTCAATAAAAAAACGCGACGTATCTGTTAAAAAGTGGTGAGTGAAAAAGTGATTTGATATAAACAGTAAATAATTCGCGATTTAGGATATAAATAAAAAACGCAAAAACTTAATTAAATTTAATTTTTATTAATTAAAGTAGTAATTTTTCAAAAAAGAAAAAAATAAAGTGAGTCGTACCGGTTTTTCTTTCATTTTTTTTTTAACATTTAAATGGAATTAAAATAAAAAACTTTGAAATGAAAACTCGAATGAAAAAGTCAAATGACTCAAATGTCAAAAGTGACAATTTCGAATAATCGAAAATCCAAGTGAGCCACGCCTACAAAATGTCGACGACGTTCGCCTTTGTTCTTGGCCGCCATATTGGGTTGAAAAAAATTCCTAAACAACCAAACATATTTTGCGATTTTTACCTTCTGTAGAGTCGATCTGGGCTCCGGACGGTGTCGGAAAATTGGAAAATGTGACCGCGTCGCACAAAACACCCGCATTAAATTCGCTAACGTCCAATTTTGGTCTTTTCGCACAGGATCCCCGTTCCTCGCGTTCGGAGTAGGAATCCATTTTTGACACGAATATTAGTCTCTCGAAGGGGACGGATGTAGATGGCGCAAGCGTTTGTTTTTCCCGTGATCCTCAGCTGCTGTTCGCCACAGTTCTCTCGCATTGAAGAACTCGAGAACGGTTTTTTATCACGTTTATAATCGTTTTCGACCAAATTTTAATCTATTTTTTTTCCTACGATTAACCGGAGAATAATAATAACCAATCATGCCGAAAAATAAAGGTAAGTAATTACAAAAATATTTCCCCGAATCGCCCATATTTTTAGTCAAGTAAATAATTTTTAATATTTTTATGATTCACCCCTCATAAATAACTTAAAAAAATTAATTAAATCGTGAATTAAATCGTTTTTAAATAAATAAAGATTATTTTCTTATGATGACATCAATTTCTTGTGACAATTCAATATGGATTGGTGTGAAGTTAGACGCGGATGAAATTAAATTTCTTTTTTGATTCCAGGAAAGGGAGGTAAAAATCGAAGGAGAGGTAAGAATGAAAACGAAACGGAAAAGCGTGAATTAGTCTTTAAAGAAGACGGGCAAGAATACGCCCAAGTCACGAAAATGTTGGGAAACGGCCGCCTTGAAGCAACATGTTTTGATGGCGTAAAGAGGTTATGTCACATCAGAGGAAAACTCCGCAAGAAAGTTTGGATTAACCAAGGAGATATTATTTTAATTGGTCTGAGAGATTACCAAGATGCTAAAGCCGATGTTATCCTAAAATACACCCCAGATGAAGCGCGTAATTTGAAAACTTACGGCGAATTCCCCGAAACGGTGCGCATTAACGATACGGTCTCGTTTGTGGAAGAATTCAATGATGATATCGAATTCGGTGATGACATTAGCTCAGCGGATGAAGCAGATCCCGTCGATGGCGTAAGATTTATTAATTATATACTAATTAATTGATAAATTAATAATAATTTGTTTTAGATCTGATGATCCAAAAGGAAAATTTCAATTTTATCTCTCCTCATCAAAAATTACTTTCCCCGAAAAACTTTTTCTGATTTAGATAAATGTTTATAATTATAATTAATAATTTATATACATAGATGCAATTTATGCGTTTTTTTTTTGTATTAAAAAAGAGAAAATTAAACGAAAAATTGGGTTTAGTTGTATCAAAAAATTATGGATAAGAAAAACAACTATGTTAAGTATGTATCGTTTAATACAAAACCCTTCTATTTTACAGTTTTACATGATAACTTGTTAAGGATTTATTTTTTAATTAATTAATTAAAATAGTAGGTAATTCAAGAAAGGGATTTATATTTATGTTATGTACTTTATACTTAGAGAGTTGATGAACGTCTTTGAAACAAAAAAAATTAATAAATAAAATAAAAATCAGTGTTGAAAATAAAAATGTGTAATAAAAACAAGACATTAATAAAATTTAATGTTTTTAATTACAAATTATTCTTAGTTTTAACATAATTATAGGCGACTAATGCAAAAATAGGGAAAGGAAGATGAATGGAATGAGTTCTGCAATGAAAATAACTTAATGTTTGCAAATTCATGGTTTTAACTTCCAAAAAGATGATTGTATACCGGGAATTTCATATAACTTTCAATATATGAATGCAATCACCATAGTTATGAAACTACTATGCACTTGCATTGCCCCACATAAAATGCAATATAGCAGTGTTGTGCACAAATTTTTAATCAAGATCGACCGAAGGGTTTAAAGTAACCTTCCTTTTTTTTTGCTCTGAGGCCCAGACATAGATATTTCAGATTTATGATTTTTTTGGCAATTGACGTCATGGGTCACCACTGATTTAGAGCTTATAAATAAAAAATGGTAATAATTAAGTTCAATCTTTTTTTGGATCTAGTCTTTATGGTCCATTACTAAAGTTTTATGTATAAAAAGTTTTTCTCCATCGTTTTTAGTTTTGAGTTATAATTGTGTTAATTTTCGAAAATCAACAATTTTGATGTTTAATCAATTTAGAGCTTATAAATAAAAAAATGGTAATAATTGGGTTCAATCTTTTTATGGATCTAGTGTTTATGGCCCATTACTACGGTTTTATGTATAAAAAGTTTTTCTCCATCGCTTTTAGTTTTTGAGTTATGATTGAGTTAATTTTCGAAAATCAACAATTTTGATGTTTAATCGATTTAGAGCTTATAAATAAAAAATGGTAATAATTGGGTTCAATCTTGTTATGGATCTAGTCTTTATGGCCCATTACTACGGTTTTATGTATAAAAAGTTTTTCTCCATCGCTTTTAGTTTTTGAGTTATGATTGAGTTAATTTTCGAAAATCAACAATTTTGATGTTTAATCGATTTAGAGCTTATAAATAAAAAATAGTAATAATTGGGTTCAATCTTGTTATGGATTTAGTCTTTATGGTCCATTACTAAGGTTTTATGTATAAAAAATATTTCTCCATCGCTTTTAGTTTAAAAATGATTGAGTTAATTTTCAAAAATCAACAATGTTGATGTTTAGCCGATTTAAAGCTACTAAATAAAGAACGGTTATAATTGGGAAAAAATTTTGAAATCAACAACGAATTTTAGAGACTTGATTCCTGCATATGACAGGCTAGCAGAGACATTAAGATTTTTGACAACTGGAGGTTCCTATGAAAGCCTAATGTATTTGACTAAAATATCTAAATCCACAATATGTAATGCTATATCTGAATGGTGGTTAATCTGTGATTACAGACTGCAGTAATGTATTTTGGGAACTGTCCGAATGTGAAGACATCAAGACATGCGTTTTGCATACTTTCAGCAGTTTTTCGTGTATTGCGAAAACCTATCTTACTACAACCAGATAAAGCGTCTCTCATAAATTATACAATCATTATGGTCTGCATAAACCTACATAATTATTTGATAAAAAAGAAAGCCTATAATTCACCGGATATGATGGACAGAATTGAAGATGGCGTCGTTACTCCAGGTCATTGGAAAAATGTGGATCGTTTATCATCATTTCTCCCATTATCCAACACTAGACGAAGACATACTTTACAATGTTTAATTTCACAGATATTTTGTCATGGCAAAACAATATTGGATAACTAATTTCTTTGGACACCTTTTCTGAAATTGTTATAAATACTCGCCATATTTTTATTTTGGTTAGTGTCCAAATCAAATGTTTTCCTCGGTTTATATTTATCCATCAAAAAGTGCATAGTTTTAAATACTGATTAATAGCAATAATGCTGCCTGATTTCGTAGTCATTATTTTTGCCTTTCTCGGCGGTAAGTTGCAAGAACCGAATCCATCTTTTTTTTTTGCTTCTTCAACATTACATTTGCAATTTCCTGCCAAGAATCTTGTTTGCGAATTGTATTTTATAGTGTTCAAAAGTCGGATCCCACAGACATCTGGACTTTCGGTAGGCTTCTATCATTAATAGACATTTTTCTTGAGACCAATCCATAATTAAATCGATAAGAAGAAGAAAGATAGAATTATAATATTCCATAGAATATTTGTGAACGTAGACAGAACAACGAAAGAATACTCTACGTCTTATTATACTAAAGGAATTTAATAGAATGGGGATAGAATGAGTATTCGTTCATCTGATGTAAATCGGCCCTCATAAGACGGTTAAAGCCGAATGATTCTAGTTCTTGGTCTAGTGTTAGTGCTACTTTTAGTTCAATAAAAATATACAACAATCTAACACTGCATAGCAATTAAAACTAGAACTAAAAAGTTTCGGGTTCAGCCGTGCGTCTAAGGACCCGAATGCGTTTTATGTGGGATAAAGTAAGTAGGTTTCTATGGAAATATATTTATGTATATTGCATCTTAAGTGGAATTCACTGTATATTTAGTCTGTAACATTCATTTTGATATATAACATAACCTAAAATGCAATTTTGACAAATACAAGTTTTTTTGACACATGAAAATAACCTTACCTGTCAACTTCATTCTTAATAATTATTTTTCTGGAAATTTTTATTATCAAATCAAATCTTTTGCATACAACATAATAAAATAAACCCTTTTGGCTTTAATTTCAGTTATATATCGCCGCTTAATACCCCGAAATAAAGTTAAAATGATTTTTTGAAATTTTCTCATTTTGACATTTCAACATAACCTAAAATGGAATTTTTCCTTCAAAATTTTTTTTAATTAATTTTTTTATTACCAAATCACACCATTTTCATACTTTTATAATTCAATAAATCCTTTTACCATCAATATGATTCAATATTATAACTTAAAACCCCCAAATAAAATTAGTGATTTTTTGACGTTTAATTTTTTTGACATTTCAACATAACCTAAATTTACATTTTTTTTAAATTTTATATTATCAATTACTTTTTATTGATACATACATTAATTTCGAAAGGTTAAAAATAAAAAAATTAATATTTTTTGATCACTTTAATAATAATAAATGCCCAAGAATCTTTTAGTATTTTTTTTACAAATCAAAATTATTTCAAAAACGAAAGAAAAATACTAAATTTATCGAAGATGTAGGACACAGAAAAATAATACAAGTTCATTACGTTCTAAAAGAAATAATCTTAATAATCTTGCGAAGCAGTTTTGGCTCCTTTAGCCCCGGATGTGTTTGTTCCAGTTTTCTTCGGCAATAACACCGCCTGGATATTGGGTAGAACTCCACCTTGGGCGATCGTAACCCCGGACAATAACTTATTTAACTCTTCGTCGTTACGAATTGCGAGTTGTAAGTGACGGGGGATGATCCTAGTCTTTTTGTTGTCCCTGGCGGCGTTTCCTGCCAACTCGAGAACTTCCGCGGCGAGGTACTCCATGACAGCCGCTAAATAAACGGGGGCCCCAGCTCCAACGCGTTCGGCATAGTTTCCTTTACGAAGCAAACGGTGGATGCGACCAACGGGGAATTGAAGCCCTGCCCTATTTGACCGAGACTTGGCCTTTCCACGCACTTTTCCACCTTTTCCACGACCAGTCATCTTCTCAACGTTGAGTTTTTTCTTCGAGACTTCTAATCAAGTGCGAACGAGTTCGTGCGTTGAGACGATCTTGTTGGGAATAACGCGCGAAAACGTTACGAAACTGTATTTATACCTGCTTTTTTAACCGTTAATTCACCACTACTGAGAAATTGGCAACAATGTAGATTTACGTTAACTGTCAACGAAAATGTTTGACCCCAATATAGTTATTCTTTATTCTTAATAACAAAATCAAGAAAATTTAACAAAACCATCAATTTTTAACCCCTTTATTAATTTCATTTAGATTAAAATGAAAATTAATGTTTGCATTTAAATAAAATTACTCGTGTTGGGATCAAAAATTACTTTTAAATTACGTCTCTAATAAACTACGTTGCCAAATCACTGTTATCCCACCACAACTTTTAACCAACCCAACTTTTTAAAAAACCCAATAATCAAAATACCTAATTTCAAATTTAAATTTGTTTAATTTAAAGGTGTTAAAACGAAAAATTACAAAATTAAGTATTAACATAATAAATTAAAACGGTAATAATTAAATTTTGATATGAATATGTTCGAATAGGATATTTGTTTGTTGTGACATAAGGTGATTAGATAAGACGAGCTAATCGATAACGCTCAACACAACAGAAATCGCAGTGGAAAAAAGTGGTTTAGTTTGAGAGGAAATTGCGTGATATATTAAAACAAAGGGAAAAGTAAAACGGGTCGATATACTCTTAAGATATATCCTTAATTTTGGTGCTTAATGATAATCTTCGTACGTGGTGTTAAAGGACGCAATGGCATCCGAGACGGTTTGTAACGGAAATTCAACCGAAACCAAATACCACAATGGCAAGGCTGTGGATGAAAACGATGCCTTGGGTAATACCAGGTAAGTTTTAATTCATTTATGTAGTTATTTCATTAATTTAAGTTCCCAAAGAAACGATTCATTCATTTTTTATTGGTAAAATCTTTTTATTAAGAGATGGTGTGATTTTTATTTATTTGTTTTGGGTGATGAATGAATTACATCATGCTTTAAATTTGTTCTTTTAAGTTTGTTTATGAGATTTAATTGTTGTCTGTTATTTTAATTAACCATGTTATAGACGTTTAGATACATTTTATGTTCTTTTTGAATATTTCTAGAGTAAAATAAAGGTTGATTTATTAAAATAGTAAATATTGACAGATTTGAGTCACTTAGTTACTTTATTTAGAACGTGTTAGATGTTCTTTGTTTAGATTTAATAAAAAAATATTGATAAGAAATCCAATATTAATATGATTTTTGTTATAAAGAGTAATTATTTTTTAAATTTGTCATTGAATTAAATATAAGTAGAGTTAATTCTTTTTATAGTTTTTTTCAGAATTTTATAGAATACCACCCTAGAAGTTATATTTTAAGACCAGACTGTATAACATCTTCTGTCAAATAATAATAAATAAGGTTATGTACATTTGAATTGTCAATTTAGAAATTGGCTAGTTAACAAAATAGAAATGCCATGTCCTAACTTTATTGGTATTATTAAGATTGAAGACGGAGACGGAATATTTTCGTTAATAATTGAAACCTTTCTCTCTACTTCAGACCTTTGAAATTGGTATATTATTGTCCATAAGTTTGATGAAATGCCATTGCTGATTCTTATTCTAGGTGTAACTCTGCTAAGGACAAGTTTTTAAATTTCTCTTTATAAATAATTCTGTACTTAACAAAATTTTTTTTAAAGCACTTTTAAAGCTTTTTACTCTTTTTAAAGCCTCTCTGATTCATAGGACTTTGCTTTTTTAAAGTAGCAACATAGCTGTTTGTACCTGGTGGTCCTGGTACATTGAAATTTTGTAGAATACCATATTTATTGCAGTTTTTATTTATTAAAGTTCTATGATAAAGAAGTGATGTCCTTGAAACGAACCTGCATACTCCACTCTGCCATACTTCTACTGGAATATCTCATTCTTAGCACCAATTTTTGTGTTGTATGTTGGCTAGGGAAAACAATGTATTGATGCATTTTTGCATTTTGTGGATTGATTCTTGTTGGCATTGACTTCAACTGATATATTCCTGCAAGAAAATTAGTCTATGGAGAATTTGTAACTCCTGTATATTGGGGATCAGTGTCAATATTGCGTTTTGAAAAATAGTGAAGGTTTGTCAGTTTGGAATGAATTGAATTAGGAAAAAACTATTAATTTGGACCATTATAGCCTTTCCATAATCATTGAACGTCGGGTCTTATTTATGGATGTAAGAAAGCAATAAACATTTTAGCTCCAGGTCATACCATAGTCGTTGGAAAAGCTAAAGCGTTCGCATGACGGAAAATTTGAAGTAGAAAAACGTTCATTTAATATTCTATTTGTCAATTTTTTAATTTGGAGGAGTAAAATGAAAAGTCACGTTTACAACCGTGGGAGTTTTAAAACCAGAGAGGATTTTAAGTAAACTGTAGTTACGAATTTAATTACTTATTTGTTTAAACATAATAAAAACATACGGGGAAGGTAGTGTCCGTTATAGCTCAATAAAAATATACAATAATCTAGCGCTGAATAACAAATAAAACTAGACTAATACTAGCTAGACTTTTATTGAACTAAAACTAGAACTAAGACTAGACCTAGAAGATCTTCATACTACAGAAGAGGTGTGTAAGAGCAATCTTTGGTCTAAAAAATATTGATAGCTGTAGAAGTTACTTTAAAGTCTATAAAATACCTACCTTGTATGGAATTTATATTCTGGAATGTGCCGAATTGGTTAGGAAGAATTACTTTGAATTTTTCAAAAAATATGAAATATCACATCCTCGAAACACACGCGGGAAGGTGAACTGCCATTTGGTGCCACCAAAAACGCACCTTACTAAGATTCAGAAGAATCTTAGTAATGTGCTCTTCCCAAAAATATTAATTTTTGTAGCATACTGTTCAGTGGGAAATTAAAATTTCAAGTTAGAAAAAAATTGTGTTAACAAAAATTGTTCCTGAAACAATTCTAAATAAACTTTGTCAACATTTTTTTTCATTTAATTTTATACGCGAAAATGTTAAGCTTTGATTTCAATCGTAACAAAGAAAAAAAGGTAAATCTACAGACGAAAGACCGGCGATCGGGGGGGCAACTTATCGGTGCACCTACTCCTAGTCCAATCCACCGTCCCGAAAAACGTTCCCTCAGAAATTCTTGGACAGCTTGTGTGCTATGCGCAGGAGCACCATTATGCATATACCACATTGCTCGTCTTGTGTTTAAAGGACCGTCATCTAAAAAAATGATCTAATTCCTCTAAATGTCGCCTGTATGTATGTCCATCCAGCCTTGGTGGCAAGAAAACGGGTCCAATAATTACATCGCTCACAATGCCAGCCCAAACGTTAAGAGAAAATCTCCAGTGTGATTTCCAAGTTTTCTTAAATCTTGGATTTTCGTCCGCCCAACTATGTAAATTTCTCATATTGAAGATTCCATCTTTAGAAAAAGTGGATTCATCTGTAAAAACCACTTTTTCTTAAAACTGATCATCAATTTGCATGCAATTTTGTGCTGCATTATTTGGCAATATTGCAGTCGCAGTGGGTAATCAGCCAGTCGAACTTCCTGAACTTTGTAACAGTGAACTGAACACTGCAGACAGTTGTTTTTGAAGTTAAAAAGTGCCTCGCCATATCCAAAGTACCAGCTGTAGTATTTTTCTCTACGTAGTCTAGAATATCTTCTTCTAGTTCGGGTGTTCGGACTGATCTTACGTTACTGTTGTTAGCAAATTTCGGCTTAAACGTCCCATTTTCCCTTAAACGGGTTTCAATCCTTAAAAATTTTTTTCGATTGGGCGTTCTGCGATTCGGAAATTTCTCCCGATAACGGTTAGCGGCTGCTACGGCGTTTCCATGACATTCCAAAATGTCAAAATCATGTCAGTTTGTTCACTAAATGTGTAACTCTCCATTTTGAACACTTAAAATTAATAAAAACTTAACTAACAAAAAACTATCATTTGTGTTTAAACGACATAAGCAAGTTGACAGCTCAATTTGTTTTTTTTAATTGCCATGGCCAACCTCAACTTTTTCGAAGATTTTTGTTTTTTAGTGTTACCATTGAAATCGAAGTTTAATATTTTCGCGTATAACTTGAAAACGGTCAATGTTATCAAAATTTTCAAAGAGTGATAAAAGTTTCTAAAATAAATTTTCTATTAAAAAGTACAAAAATAAATGTAGGGTTACGAGCGAACAAAAAAGTTCTGAGCAAACAAATTTTAGGGACAGCCTGTATAGCATGCTTGCCGCCGCCCGATCAAAGTCAAAATTGGTTCAATGATTTTGTTTGATATTTGTTTACCCTGTACCAAATTTCAACGCTCTACCATAAATGGTATTGAAAATATTTAGAAAAATGTATTAAAACTTCTGAACTTTGATATCTTGACCATTTGAAGACTTTTATAATAATTTTTTTTCACAAATCGTCATCATTTTTGCTCTAGTATATGAGGTTAATTTTATGCCCCGAGTCACCGGAACACCCTGTATATATTTTTTATTGAGAAAATCGTTTTAGAATTTAATTTAGAACAACTTTTGTATGAAATTTTCTGCTGATAACGAGTGGAGGGGGGAAATCGTATCGTTTTGTTACAAAAGTTCCGTGCCCTAGTAATTACTGTTAAATTGACGCACTCTACGCTTTTTTGGAAAAATGGGGGGAATAAAGTGTTATTATTATTATTAAAAGGAAACTTACATGGTGAATTTTCTACATTTTTTACACAGATTATTTAGTTAACATTCCTCATGGTCTTTTATTTTTGATAGACACAAATTATTGATATATTTTACCAAAGATCTTTCATCTATCTCATCTTCATCTCCAATAGGCTTCACGAAATATATTAATACATCATCAACAGCAATAAAAAATCAATTTACGATTTATACTACAAGATAGGTATTGAACAACCTCAAACTCCTCAATGTTCTTCTTGTCAATTTGTATTCTAATAAAAAACTTTTTTAAAAAGTGCATTTTAATAACTTCACTGTGGCGAAACCCGAATGTTTCGAAGTGTAGTTTTTATTGAACTAAAATTAGAACCAACACTAGACCTAGAACTACAAAGTATCGGATTTAGCCGTACGTCTTGTAGCGCTGCATAACAATTAAAACTACAACTAACACTAGAACTAGAAAGTTTCGGGTTTAGGCGTGCGTCTGATGACGTTTCCGCGTGTTTCTAGTTCTAGGTCTAGTGTTAGTTCTAGTTTTACAATGGCACTATTACTAGAACTAACACAAGACCTAGAATTAGAATCATTCGGGTTTAGCCATACTGAGAGACGTGCGGCTAAACCCGAATGTTCCTAGATGACCGGCAACATCTCGAATTTTCCTAGTGTAATTTTTGCTTAAATCTCCGAATTAAAAAATAGATTATAGTAAAAAAATAAATTATGAACAAGATCATAACAAGTTTGTTAGAATTCTTTTACTACATAACATATTCAATCTTGTTAAAAATGTAATTAAAACATCAACTTTTTTTTATAACTTCCTGTCAGACCATTTACGTTTTTTAATATTGTTTACCATTTATAGATCTTAAAAGAATTATATAAACTGACGCAACTTTTATTGTTACATTATACTTCACAACTTTAATTATGTACTTTACTATTAAATACTTAATAAAATTAATTTTTCCGAATTA
Source organism: Onthophagus taurus (assembly GCF_000648695.1). Classification (NCBI taxonomy): domain Eukaryota; kingdom Metazoa; phylum Arthropoda; class Insecta; order Coleoptera; family Scarabaeidae; genus Onthophagus; species Onthophagus taurus. The sequence continues at coordinate 119 of NW_019280760.1, read as the reverse complement.
TTTTTTATTTCCAGGTTTCCAACTGCTCAATTTACAGCCCCTATGGCTACAGATCGCAACGAACACTACTACAGAATGACACATGAAAAACGTGGCGTCGCCGTTATCCTAAATCACGA
>NW_019280759.1:30820-95978 GCF_000648695.1 Onthophagus taurus | reverse complement strand
ATACACAAAACCGGAAGTTTTCTGTCCTACAAATATATTATATAATTGCCGAAGCAGCTAAGCTGCTGAGGCAGGAGCATAACTACTTAAGAAATAATTTAGAAAGTTTTCTTCATTACAAATATATTATATAATTGCCGAAGCAGCTTAGCTGCTGAGGCAGGAGTGCGCGAATACACAAAACCGAAAGTTTTCTGTCCTACAAATATGTTATATAATTGCCGAAGCAGCTGAGCTGCTGAGGCAAGAGCGTAACTACTTAAGATATAATTTAAGAAATTTTCTTCATTATAAATATATCATATAATTGCCGAAGCAGCTTAGCTGCTGAGGCAGGAGTGCAAGAATACACAAAACCGGAAGTTTTCTGTCCTACAAATATATTATATAATTGCCGAAGCAGCTAAGCTGCTGAGGCAAGAGCTTAACTACTTAAGAAATAATTTAGAAAGTTTTCTTCATTACAAATATATTATATAATTGCCGAAGCAGCTTAGCTGCTGAGGCAGGAGTGCGCGTATACACAAAACCGGAAGTTTTCTGTCCTACAAATATATTATATAATTGCCGAAGCAGCTAAGCTGCTGAGGCAGGAGCATAACTACTTAAGAAATAATTTAGAAAGTTTTCTTCATTACAAATATATTATATAATTGCCGAAGCAGCTTAGCTGCTGAGGCAGGAGTGCGCGAATACACAAAACCGAAAGTTTTCTGTCCTACAAATATGTTATATAATTGCCGAAGCAGCTGAGCTGCTGAGGCAAGAGCGTAACTACTTAAGATATAATTTAAGAAATTTTCTTCATTATAAATATATCATATAATTGCCGAAGCAGCTTAGCTGCTGAGGCAGGAGTGCAAGAATACACAAAACCGGAAGTTTTCTGTCCTACAAATATATTATATAATTGCCGAAGCAGCTAAGCTGCTGAGGCAGGAGCGTAACTACTTAAGAAATAATTTAGAAAGTTTTCTTCATTACAAATATATTATATAATTGCCGAAGCAGCTTAGCTGCTGAGGCAGAAGTGCGCGTATACACAAAACCAAAAGTTTTCTGTCTTACACATGTATTATATAATTGCCGAAACAACTAAACTGCTGAGGCAGGAGTGCGCGACTACATAAAATCGGAAGTAAAAATCGGAAAAAAAAGTAAAAATAATACAGAAATATTATAAACATATTATAATATAATTGCTGAGGCAAGAGCGTACGTTTATAATGAAGAAAACTTTCGTTTTTAAAATAAATTGCGCTCTTGCCTCAGCAACGTAGTTGCTTCAACAATTATGTGATATATTTATAATAAAGAAAATTTTTGGTTTTGTGTACTCGCAGTTCTGCCTCAGCAGCTTAACTGCTTCGGCGATTATGTGATATATTTATAATAAAGATAACTTCCGATTTTATGTACTCGCACACTTCTGCCTCAGCAGCTCAGCTGCTTCGGCAATTATATGATATATTTATATTGAATAAAATTTCTTAAATTATTCAATAGTTACGCTGTTGCCTCGGCAGCTTAACTGCTTCGGCGATTATGTGATATATTTATAATAAAAATAACTTCCGATTTTATGTACTCGCACACTTCTGCCTCAGCAGCTCAGCTGCTTCGGCAATTATATGATATATTTATATTGAATAAAATTTCCTAAATTATTCAATAGTTACGCTGTTGCCTCGGCAGCTTAGCTGCCTCGGTTATTACATTTATAACAAAGACAACATCAATTTTTTCAGTAGACGTGCTCCTGCCTCAGCAGCTTAGCTGCTGAGGCAATTATATGATACGTTTATAATAACAAAAACATTCGTTTTTGAATTAAATTGCGCTCTTGCCTCAGCAGCTTAGCTGCTTCGGCAATTCTATAATATATTTACAATAAAAAAAAATTCTGATATGTGTACGTGCGCACTTCTGCCTCAGCAGCTACGCTGCTTCGGCAATTATTTTATATACTTATAATAAAAAAACTTCCGTTTTTTAAATAAATTGCGCTCATGCCTCAGCAGCATAGCTGCCTCGGCAAATATTATTACATTTATAACGAAGAAAACTTCTTTTTTTTTTAATAAATTACGCTCTTGCCTCAGCAGCTTAGCTGCTGAGGCAACTTTTCATATAAGGTACTTTTGGCTATAACGGACACTCCCTTCCCCGTAATATAGTCCGTTATATCAAAGTTTTTTTACTATATTATAAATTCTTTCATTTAATTTATTAATTTATTTTTCCTATTTACGTTATTATTCTTTAACACGGAACTATACATTTCTCGTTTACTTACGTTTTGTACGTAAGTCGATTAAAACGACTCATTTGTATGAATTTATTAAATTTATTATGAAAGACACGTTTCGCGGCCGCGTCATCGTCACTCCGGTGACGTTCGTTATTATTCACGCGGACAGGAAATGTTTTTTAACATTACTTTATCGCTAAAACGGGGCAATCAAAAGAAAACCACACGCGGATAACTTATTTCTTTATAAACAATTTCTTTAGAAATATTTTAAAATTTAATAAAAAATAATTTTTATTTATAAAATCGTTTCATTTATGAAAAACCCTTTGAAATGAGTACAAACACGATGGGGTTATCTTTAAAAATAGAAAAGTTAACCTAAATAACCTAAAATAACTTAGGCGCCATCTTGAAAATTATTTTATAACCTAAACCCATAAAGTTTGATGTGATTTTACATCTTATACGATTTTATTAATAATTTTTTTTTATATAATTAGATTATCATTAGGAATAAAAAAAATAACCTAAAAAGTCAAGACGCCATCTTGAAAATTTGATATAAAATAAACTCATCGGGTTTAATGTCATTTTATAAATGACTCAATTTTATTAATAATTTTTTTAAATAATGCGATTTTCTTCATAAATAAAAAAGATAACCTAAAATAACCTAGCCGCCATTTTGAAAATTCGTTGTAACACAAGCACATCGAGTTTGACATCGTTTCAAACGATTTTTTGTGTTCTATTCGATTTTATTAATAAAAACTTTTTACTTTGTAGGATTATTTTTAAAAATAAAAAAGATAACCTAAAAAAACCTAGGCGCCATCTTGAAATTTTCTTTAAAAATAATTTTATCGAGTTTGATGTCATTTTAAAGCAATTTTTATTTTGTAATCGATTCTCTATAAAAAAAGTTTTTGAAAAAATAAAATAAAACCTAAATTAATCACGTCGCCATCTTGAAAATTACGTCATAAGATAAAAATATCGAATTTGATGTTCAATATATGAAAAAAATCGTTTAAAATGAGTATAAACATGGTGAGGTTATTATTAAAAATAAAAAAGATAACCTAAAAAAACCTAGGCGCCATCTTGAAATTTCCTTTAAAAATAATTTTATCGAGCTTGGTGTCATTTTAAAGCAATTTTTATTTTGTAATCGATTCCCTATAAAAAAAGTTTTCGAAAAAATAAAAGATAATCTAAATTAATCACGTCGCCATCTTGAAAATTATGTCATAAGATAAAACTATCGAATTTGATGTTCAATATGTGAAAGAAATCGTTTAAAATGAATATAAATATGGTGAGGTTATTATTAAAAATAAAAAAGATAACCTAAAAAAACCTAGGCGCCATCTTGAAATTTTCTTTAAAAATAATTTTATCGAGCTTGGTGTCATTTTAAAGCAATTTTTATTTTGTAATCGATTCCCTATAAAAAAAGTTTTCGAAAAAATAAAAGAAAATCTAAATTAATCACGTCGCCATCTTGAAAATTACGTCATAAGATAAAAATATCGAATTTGATGTTCAATATATGAAAAAAATCGTTTAAAATGAGTATAAACATGGTGAGGTTATTATTAAAAATAAAAAAGATAACCTAAAAAAACCTAGGCGCCATCTTGAAATTTTCTTTAAAAATAATTTTATCGAGCTTGGTGTCATTTTAAAGCAATTTTTATTTTGTAATCGATTCCCTATAAAAAAAGTTTTCGAAAAAATAAAAGAAAATCTAAATTAATCACGTCGCCATCTTGAAAATTACGTCATAAGATAAAAATATCGAATTTGATGTTCAATATATGAAAAGAAATCGTTTAAAATGAGTATAAACATGATGAGGTTATTATTAAAAATAAAAAAGATAACCTAAAAAACCTAGGCGCCATCTTGAAATTTTCTTTAAAAATAATTTTATCGAGTTTGGTGTCATTCTAAAGCAATTTTTATTTTGTAATCGATCCTGTATAAAAAAAAAAATTTCCAAAAAAAAAGGGAAAATCTGAATCAATCACGTCGCCATCTTGAAAATTATGTCATAAAATAAAAATATCGAATTTGATGTTCAATATATGAAAAAAATCGTTTAAGATGAATATAAATATGGTGAGGTTATTATTAAAAATAAAAAAGATAACCTAAAAAACGTAGGCGCCATCTTGAAATTTTCTTTAAAAATAATTTTATCGAGTTTGGTGTCATTTTAAAGCAATTTTTATTTTGTAATCGATTCTCTATAAAAAAAGTTTTCGAAAAAATAAAAGAAAATCTAAATTAATCACGTCGCCATCTTGAAAATTACGTTATAAGATAAAAATATCGAATTTGATGTTCAATATATGAAAAAAAATCATTTAAAATGAATATAAATATGGTGAGGTTATTATTAAAAATAAAAAAGATAACCTAAAAACCTAGGCGCCATCTTGAAATTTTCTTCAAAAATATTTTTATCGAGTTTGGTGTCATTTTAAAGCATTTTTGATTTCCTACGTGATTTTATTAATGAAAATTATTTCGTATCACGGGCATATATATAATCGTAGAAAAAAGATAACATAAAAACCCTAGTAGCCATCTTGAAAGTTCGTTTAAGATGGATTATTTTGAAATATGTTTTGAACAAATTCCAAACTAAATTAAACACAATTTAGAAGTGTTCGGACTCATTTCAGAATGTTGAGGAGTTTTTGGTCATCACTGTATTCAATTGAATATACAGTGATGAGCAAAAATTGAAGTATCTCAAAAAAAATTTTTTTACCTCTTCAAATTCATCTTCTTCCTCGCTACTATACCACAAATTGGTAATCCAGTGAAGAACATCTTTGGTTAAATAAAACTCGACTTTTTCGACTTTAACCGGACGTTTATTAAATTCCTGTTCGACGCATTCTTGAAAAACGGTCGAAACCGGTCGTTCTTCCGCGAAATTAATTTTACAATCGGCCGAACTTTGCCCGGAACCGCTCGACGTGCACTCCCAAAGCCGAACGTAAACACTTTTCGAATTATTCGAATCTTTGTGCATACTAATCTCCTTATTTTCTTGTTTCGAACACAACAACAACGAAAACTCCGACGAGTTCGGTCGAAAATACCGCGACGGCTCGTAATTTTCCGTACGAAAACGCAACTCCTCCAACCAACAAGTTAAACTATCGGGAATATCCTCCGATTTAAACATTTGACTCGACTTTATCGTCTTGTTTTATTTTCTTTATCTTTTTTTTATCTTTATTTGCTTTGATTCGATTCTTTTTGAGTCACTATTTTATTTCTTTTTTTTTTTTTTTAATACGAAATAAATTAATAACTAGCGAGAAGGAAGCGAAGAATACAACAACGCGATGTTGACTACTCAAAAAACTCAAACGCACTCAAACAAACGTGTGTCTTTGCTTGAGCACGAGCCGTCGCTTAACTGACCGCGTTAATTGGTTCAATTAATTTTATATGAAAGAACTCCGTCAAAGAGCAAAGTTGAACGTGCTTTGGTTAACCTCGCTTTCGAATTTCATTCAAATACTTAACTTACACAAATTTATATTTATTATTCTTAGTCTGCTTTAAAAAGCGAATTATTATTTATTTAATAAAGCGCCCTCTAGAGGATATTATTTTTTATATATTTAGAATCATTTAAAATCATTAATTTGATATTTTTAAAATGGTATCAATATTTAACACAGTCCGATTAATAAACAATCCACTTTTCGATTGAAAGAGTCACTTAAAAAAAACCACCCTCAACATAAAGGTAACAAACTTGTAAAACACTCTATCTGCCGCTTGCAAACATTTTTAGTAAGTGCGCGGCAAAATTGTCGCTGTCACGGACTTGTCGCTTTTGATGTAATGTTTGCCGAGGTCGCTTGCGGCCGAGGCAATAGAGCATGTGCTCAGCAATCTTGGGTTGCTTTGAAATTCATTGAAATGCTTCGATTGGAAGCAACTTTTGCTTCATGAGGCAGACTCATACATTTGTTTTTTGATTTATTTATTTATGTTATTGTTAGAACAAGGAATTATGATTGTTCCTCACTCCGCCGAGGTCGCTTGCGGGCGAGGCGTTACAATGAATTCCACATCAACATAAAACTAGTGAACATGTATTGTATTGCCTCGGCTGTAAATAACCTTGACATGTAACTTACAATTTATTGTTTGCCGAGATCGCTTGTGGCTGAAGCAATAGAGCATGTGCTTAGTTATCTTAGGTTGTTTTGAAATTCATTCTAACGCCTCGCCCGCAAGCGACCTCGGCGGAGTGAGGTAAAATCATACTTTCTTGCTCTAATAACATAAATAAATAAAAAAAACCTGCGATACATGATTTTACTTCATTACGCTGAGGTCGCTTGCGGGCGAGGCGTTACAATGAATTTCAAAACAACCTAAGGTTACTGAGCATATGGTCTATTGCCTCGGCCGCAAGCGACCTCGGCAAATATTAAGTCAATAGATACATGATTTAACTTCTTTACGCCGAGGTTCCTTGCGGGCGAAGCGTTGCAATGCATTTTACAACAATCCAAGATTACTAAGCATATGCTCTATTGCCTCGGCCGCAAGCGACCTCGGCAAATATTAAATCAAGAGATGCATGATTTTACTTCATGACGCCGAGGTCGCTTGCGGGCGAGGCGTGACGATGAATTTCAAAACAACACAAGACTGTTGAGGATATGCTCTATTGCCTCGGCCGCAAGCGACCTCGGCAAATATTAAATCAATAAATACATGATTTAACTTCCTTACGCCGAGGTCCGTTGCGGGCGAAACGTTACAATGAATTTCAAAACAACCCAAGATTATTAAGCATATTCTCTATTGCCTCGGCCGCAAGCGACCTCGGCAAATATTAAATCAAGAGATACATGATTTTACTTCATTACGACGAGGTCCTTTACGGGCAATTCGTGACGATGAATTTCAAAACAACACAAGATTCTTGAGGACATGCTCTATTGCCTCGGCCGCAAGCGACCTCGGCAAATATTAAATCAAAAGATATATAATTTTACTTCATTACGCCGAAGTCGCTTGTGGGCGAAGAGTGACGATGAATTTCAAAACAACCCACGATTGCCGAGCACATGCTCTATTGCCTCGGCCGCAAGCGGCCTCGGCATAATATAATAAAATCATGTATCTCTTGGTTTAATGTTTTCCGAGCTCGCTTGCAAGCCTAAGTATAATGTGGCAAAACCACACATTCCTTAAAATTCTCTTCTAATACTTGAATTTAAAAAAGACAAAACCACCTCGAGGCAATGTACTAATCAGCTCCTGAATCTAATATGAGACTACAATATGTAATACAGTCACTACTGTCACTAAAAGTGTGAAGCTAGACTTCACCATCTAAACAACAACGTCCAAATTATTGCAAACTTCACTGTTTTGCCTACTACTACTATTACAACTATTAAAATGACAGGAAGTAGGGGACTTTAATCATTAATATTAATTAAAACACCCATTAATCCTTAATCAAAACAATTTTTGATGAATTATTAATCAAATTTTCTCAAATCATTTCAAAAATGAACCTAATTTTAAAATATAAATATTTTTTTTATTAACCTCAAAATAATGACATTAATAATTTCGAAATCTCCCCCCAGCGCCATCTTTTAGTTAAAAGCGCAACTTTAAACACCAACCTAACCTCAACTAACCACAAAAAAAAAGATATATTTTCAAATTAATTTAATTTATACATAATTGCTTACCGTGGCACGATGTTTCTTAATTAACTCCTCGATTCGTTGTTGATCGGAAAGATTTTTCCTTCTTATACAAACACTTTTACTTTTCTTGAGGTTACCCCATCGTTTCGAAGGCGGTTTTTCCTCGATAACAAAACTGGCGATATCATCCATCGATCTCGAACGGCGATTTTCACTGTTATGAAGCCTTCTTTGCTTCCGATATTGCTCGTTTGTCCGCAAAATCGACGTTAAATCAACCCGATTATACGCGTTTTGGTCAGAAGTTGATTTCGAATTCATTGTAAGTTACTTGTAAACACGTCACGTTAAATCCAATAGTACACAATAAATATTGCAACAACGATAAAGTTTATCCGCCCTTTATCGTAGCTTTTAATCTTATCGCGTTTTCTTTTTGATAAAAAATGTTTAAAATTGTTGCAAGTTTTCGTGATTAGTGGCGCCATCTAACTGACGTATTCGTTGGTTCGCCATCTATTATCTCAATTTGTAACTAAATTTAGTTTAGTTTATTTTGATTTAATTAATTAATTAATTATAAAATCATTTATGATAATTAAAAATGATTATTTTTGAATTAAATTATTAAGTTTGATTAATTTTTTTTAATAAAATAATGTAAAAGATTTTGACAGATCAACATAACCTAAAAAAATTTATCGCCAAACGTCAACGAAATGCAGTTTAACGGTTAATCAACATACTTTTTGTTGTAAATTATGCTTTTTTAGCTTTTAAACCGTATTAAAGTAACGAGCCAACATCGTAAGTGTTTATTCCGTTATCAAGTTCCATTAAAATGGTTCCCAAGTGACTCATTCCGACTTACCCGTTTAATTATCATTAAACTTCACTTCCAGCTTAAAATCGACATGGATAAATACATCGTTGATTTGGATAAAGTCCTCGACGACTTTGAATACAGCGAATTAACCGATAATTTCGGCTCGAGTCGAACGTATTTAGCACAAGGAGGCTCAAATTACGCGTCAAGCTCGAAATCGCGCACCGGGGACGCCAAACATTCCATTACGAACGTCTTCCACAGCCTCAACGAGTATTTAAACACGGATATATCGACAAAACCGACCGCGAAGCAACCCCCTGCTGATAGTAACAAAGAAAATGAGGCTCAAAACAACAATGTTGAAGTCCAAACGGGGAATTTATTGGATTTAAGCTTCCCCGAATCAATTGAATGTAAAGAAGAAGCTATGATAATAACTGAAATTAGTGAAAATGATGGAATTTGTGATAAAAATGAATCTAATTGTGATGCAGTGACAAATTTGGAATGTATCGATGGTGATAATAGAGTTAAAATTGAAAATGATTTAAAAAATGAGGATTTTGATGAAAATAAATTAGAAAGTGAAGAAGTAAATGAAGAAAATGAAGTAGATGGGGATAATAACTTTAAATTAGAAGGAATTGAAGATGAAATTAATGAAAAAAATGAGTCTGTTGATATTAAAGATGAAAATATTGATTTGAAAGAAGAAAATATTGATTTAAAACAAGAAAATGTTGACTTAGAAGAAGAAAAAGATAAAGTAATTAAATTTGATGATAAATTTGAGATAGATGATTCAACTTTAAATCAATTTTTGGACGAATTAGAAGTTGAATTTGAAAAAGAAAACGTCGAAGAACCCAAAATAAACGAAAAAGAAGATCTAAATGAAATTAAAATAACCGAAAAATTAGAAACCGACTCAAATATCGAAACCATTGAGCGCCCCAACAACTTAGAATTATCCCGAGAATCATTTTCGTCCGATTCGGAAGAAATAAAACCGCGAAAAATCGATTTAATTGGAGAACCGGGTTCGACCCCATATAATAACCTCTACGTTTCAAAAGAACTTACTTTAGAAGAGGTTAAAGATGCGATTGGGAAAGAAAAGGAGACTTCATCTTCGCCGACATTCTCTGAGGCTTCAACAGACACTGTAAGTGATTCTAATGATACGGAAGTCGATGATTTGGGGGGTGAAAATAAAGATGTTTGTGAAGGGGGTAAAATTGAGGAATCTCGTGATGAAATTAATGAAAATGTTGAAGTTGGATTAAGCGAAGCGAAGGTAGAGGAAGGAGTTAAAGATGAAGAAAAAGGAAATGAGGATGTGGGTGAAGCTAGTAATAATATTCCGGGTGAGTTTTAGTTCTAACATAATTCTTAAACTACAGGGTGTCTCACCTAACTCAATTTAAACTTTCTTTAACACCTTTTTTCTCAAAATTTTTCATTATTAACGTTATTATTTTTATATAACATCTCAAAATATAATCTTTTATCTTCAATTTGCGATATAAATCGCTTTTTAACTCCAAAAAACAAGGTGGATACGATTATTTTTTAATTTTGACGTTTTTTAACATAACCTAACCCAACTTAATTTTTTTGAACACCTTTTTTCACAAAATTTTTCATTATTAACGTTATCATTTTTATATCACATCTCAAAATATCATCTTTTATCTTCAATTTGTGATATAAATCGTTTCTTAACTTCAAAAAATGAAGTCAATACGATTTTTTTAATTTTGACGTTTTCGAACATAACCTAACCTAACTTAATTTTCTTTAACACCTTTTTTCTCAAAATTTTTCATTATTAACGTTATTATTTTTATATCACATCTCAAAATATCATCTTTTATCTTCAATTTGCGATATAAATCGTTTCTTAACTTCAAAAAATGAAGTCAATACGATTTTTTTAATTTTGACGTTTTCGAACATAACCTAACCCAACTTAATTTTCTTTAACACCTTTTTTCTCAAAATTTTTCATTATTAACGTTATTATTTTTATATCACATCTCAAAATATCATCTTTTATCTTCAATTTGAGATATAAATCGTTTCTTAACTCCAAAAAATGAAGTCAATACGATTTTTTTAATTTTGACGTTTTCGAACATAACCTAACCTAACTTAATTTTCTTTAATATCTTTTTTCTTAAAATTTTTCATTATTAACGTTATTATTTTTATATCACATCTCAAAATATCATCTTTTATCTTCAATTTGCGATATAAACCGTTTCTTAACTTCAAAAAATGAAGTCAATACGATTTTTTTAATTTTGACGTTTTCGAACATAACCTAACCTAACTTAATTTTCTTTAATATCTTTTTTCTCAAAATTTTTTATTATTAACGTTATTATTTTTATATCACATCTCAAAATATCTTCTTTTATCTTCAATTTGCGATATAAATCGTTTCTTAACTTCAAAAAATGAAAATACGATTTTTTTAATTTTGACGTTTTCGAACATAACCTAACCCAACTTAATTTTCTTTAACACCTTTTTTCTCAAAATTTTTTATACTAAATGTTATTATTTTTATATCACATCTCAAAATATCATCTTTTATCTTCAATTTGCGATATAAACAGTTTTTTAACTCCAAAAAACAAGGTGGATACGATTATTTTTTAATTTTGACGTTTTTTAACATAACCTAACCCAACTTCTTAATTTTTCTTAACAACTTTTTTTTCAAAATTTTTTATTATTAACGTTATTATTTTTATATCACATCTCAAAATATCATCTTTTCTCTTCAATTTGTGATATAAATCGTTTCTTAACTCCTAAAAATGAAGTCAATGCGATTTCTTTTATTTTGACGTTTTCGAACATAATGTAACCCTACTTAATTCTTTTTAAACATTTTTATCTCCAAATTTTTATTATTAACATCATTATTTTTTATATCACATTTTAAAATATAATCTTTTGTCTTCAATTTAAGATATAAATCATTTTTTTATTCTAAAAAATACAGGTCTCTTGCGGCTGAGGCATTACACTATATCTTGTCAATTCAGTGTTGATGTGGTCAATTGTATTGCCTCATCCACCAGCGACCTCGGCATAATCAGATCAAAGGAACTGGTTTTGCCTTATTATACCATAGCAAGCTGAGGCAGTGAAGGGCACTTTATTTTATAGAGAAACATCACAACTCTTTTAATATGAATAATATTCAAACTGAGGTTGCTGTGCAGCCAAGGTAGCGAAATGTGCATGTTAGCGTATTGCGAAGCTATAAATAAAGGCTTTTTTGTGTCATCAAGGTATCATGAGATGCTGAGGCGATGAAATATATTTTACAAAATATTTTTTTTCAATAGCCATGTATTATTAGTACCGAGGCAGCTATGCTGTCAAGGCAGTAGTTCAAGTATTATAAAGCAATAAGTAAAGGTATCTTTCTTTAAGTATTTATCTACCAAAAGAAACCGAGGCAATAGTTCAAATACAACAAAGTTATAAGAAAAGGTTTTTCTTTAGTAGTAATGTATTATTAGCAGCCGAGACAGCTGTGTTGCCGAGGCAGTGATATAAAGCAACATAAAACAGATATAAAGTATCCATTCCAATGTTTCATCTTAAATTAAAGGCATAACATTTTAATATATCCTCACTTCGCCGAGGTCGCTTGCGGGCGAGGCGCTGGAACTGATACTGTATTCGTTTTATGTTGATATTGTTACATATCCAGCGCCTCGCCCGCAAGCGACCTCGGCGAAATAAAGATAGACGATTTCTGATTCAAGTGTTGTATGTTTGGTTCATTTACCAACGATATCATCTAACATCGCCGAGGTTGCTTGCGGGCGAGGCACTGGATATGTAATTATATCAGCATAAAACAGATGTACAGTATCAGTTCCAGTGCCTCGTCCGCAAGCGACCTCGGCGAGGTGAGGATATATTAAAATGTTTACTTTTTACGATAAAATATTGGAACTGATACTTTATATTTGCTTTATGTTGCTTTATTTCATTCCTCGGGTGCATAGCAACCTCGGTCACTAATGAGACCTTGATAATAAAAAGAAACCCCTTACTTATAGCGTCGCAATATACCAACTACTGCCTCGGTAGCTCTGCTGCCTTGGCTTTTATTAGAAAAAGATTGCTTTACTTATTGCTTTATAAAACTTGAACCACTGCCTCGGCTGCTAATAATATATTATTACTGAAGGAAAATCTTTTCTTGTTATTTTGTAATACCTGAGCTACTGCCTTGGTTGCTAATAATACATTATTACTGAAAAGGAACGTTTTTTTATTATTTTGTAATACTTGAGATACTGCCTCGGCAGCACAGCTGCCTCGGTTGCTAATAATACATTATTACTGAAAAGGAACCTTTTCTTATTACTTTGTAATATCTGAACTACTGCCTCGGCAGCACAGCTGCCTCGGTTGATAATAATACATTAATACTGAAAAGAAATATTTTCTTATTACTTTGTAATATCTGAGTTACTGCCTCGGCAGCATAGCTGCCTCGGTTTTTCATTGTACATAAATACTTAAAGAAAGATACCTTTACTTATTGCTTTATAATACTTAAACTACTGCCTCGGCAGCACAGCTGCCTCGGTTGTTAATAATACGTTACTACTAAAGAGAAACAATTTTTTATTGCTTTGTAATATTTGAGCCATTGCCTCGGCAGCACAGCTGCCTCGGCTACTAAATAAAAACATGAACTCAATGAAAATTTGTATATAGTAGTTAAAAAAATATATAATTCAAAATTTTTTTTTAGTTTATTGGTTAGGCAAACAAGCACCATTATGGATTCCGGATTCCGAAGCTTTAAGTTGCCTCCATTGCGACACCCGTTTCACCGTAATCAAACGCCGCCATCACTGCCGCGCTTGCGGCTTAGTTCTTTGCTCGAAATGTTGCAACTTAAAATATCGACTAGAATACTTAGACGCGGAGGCCCGAGTTTGCCTCAAATGCCACAACATCTTACAAAACCTCGATTATTCAAGCTCGAGCGACGTCTCCCCAACAACGGGGAACTCCCCAAATCGCCAACCCAACCCCAACAACCCCATGGAGTATTGCTCGGTGGTCCCCCCGTTGCAACAAGCGGGAAGTAGCGGTAATCCCCCCACCGTTATGGTCCCTGTGGGCGTTTTAAAACGGAAAGGATCGAAAAAGTCGAATAAAAGCGTTATGTTTTGCGATGGGATTCGACCCGGAAGCGATTTAACCAAGTTGGACGGCGATTTCGACTCTTTAAAAGTTGATAATAATAATACAGATAATCGGATGGTTAAAAGCAAAGAGATACCGACTATTTACCCGGAAACGCTTACTTTCGTCCCAAAAGACAGCAAAGAGCTACCTCCATTGGTCAGTGTGTGCAAATTGGAGACGAGTTATTTTTGTAATATGTATAAAAATGATGGGGATTTATTGGAGGTGCTAAAAGGAGAGAAATTAACGTTTGCTTTGCAAAAAAATGTTTTTGTTCATGTTAAAATCATCGATTGTAAGTATAAATTTTTTTTTAGGTTATGTTTATTTTTTTTTGAAGTTGACATTTCATTTTGAGGTTAATTTTTTTAAATTTCAGTGAATTGTTGTGTAAATAAACAAATTTGGTGCTTCTCAACGGAAGGATTTTTATCAGTGGGTCAAGATGAGATAGTTTATTTAATTGAGTTAACCGATGGAGAAACTTGTCTTCCAATAGACATTTTTAACCACCTCAACATCATTTACAACGACGCTTTAAAAGGTTAAATTAACATAACCTCACTAATTTAATTTAATTGATTTTTTAATTTAGGCACAACAGTTTCTGAATTGGGAATTTCTTTACACGATTCATCCTCGTTCTTGGACTTTAAGAACCACGCCGGATTCCTTTACATCCGACCGACGTTTCAATGCGTTCAAAACATTATTAAGCCGAAAGAGCCGTTTCTCATCGGGCTTTTAATTCACAGGTGAATTAGATAAATTGAATTAGTTAAAAACTTACGGTTTTGTGGTGTAGATGGGAGACTCCGTGGGCGAAAATCTTTCCTTTGAGGTTAATGCTTCGTCTTGGTGCCGAGTATCGATATTATCCGTGTCCGTTAATTTCGACGCGATTTCGAGACAGTCTTTTCGTCGAATTGGGGCACACCGTTATCACTCTTTTCGCGGTAAGAGAAAAAAAATCAAAAAAAAATTACTTTTAAAATTTTTGTTTGTATCGTAATTTAAAAAAATTTGAGGTTATCTTTTTTTAGTAACTTTTTTTTTTTTTTTTAGTTACTTTATAAAAATCTAGTAACTTTTTATTTTTCACAGTTTACGAATTTAAATTTCAAAAAATTTTTAGGTTAACAAACTAACCTATTTATTCTTATTTATTTCAATATTTTTTATATTATTTTTAGGATTTCCGCAATTTTTCTTATACTTTAACGAGTATTCGCGGTCTTTCGATTCATATGGAGGATAAAAACACGATTGTGCGAATCCCGACGAATCGTTACGATCAAGTGATGTCCTCGATGAATAATTCGAGCGATCACATCTTGGTTTTTGGTGGCAATTTTAGTACGAAAGCCGATTCCCACTTGGTTTGCATACAAGACACCCAAAGTAGCACGGAAAATTCTTACACGACGCACACGATCGATATCAAAAATCAACCTAAGAAAGTTATTGGGGCGAGTTTCATCGTGTTTAACGGCGCTTTGAAATCGACGAGCGGTTTAACCGCGAAAAGTAGTATCGTAGAGGATGGGTTGATGATACAAATTTCCGCTGAAGACATGGTTAGTTTGCGGGAGAGTTTGAGGAACATGAAGGAGTTTACAATTCAGTGTGGGTGTGTTAATATGCCTTCTGATGAGACCGTTAATATAATTTGGGGGGACGTCGATAAGGATTTTAACGTTGGGGTTGTTTCCCCGATTGATAATCAATCGTTGAGCGGGGTTCCTTCGATTCGAGTGCATAATGGAAAGAACTTTACAGGCCCGGGGAATTCGAAGATGATTCGTTGGACGGAAGTTTTTATTTTGCAAAATACTGATGAAACGTCAAAAACGAGGGACCACCCTTTAGATATTTCAAAAATTTCGGATAACATCGCTAAAGCCACCTGTACAGCTTTAGTGAAATATTTGGATTTATTATGTAGTAATAACTTTTTTAAAATAGGAATTAGGGCTACTCTACATGTTGAAAATGTAAGTTTTAATTAATTAATTTAATTAATATCGATTAATAATCGATTTTTAGGTGTCTTATAGCGCGGGGAGCAACAACGTAAAATTACCACCGATTTATATGAAAAGTTTGGATAACGAATTGATTCCAGTTCTGCACAGGATTCTTTCGAACAATTTAGGAGAGGATATCGTAACGTTAGAGCTTATATTTAGGATTTTAAACTCTTAGTTTTAAGTAAAAAAGCTCTAAACGCACTTTATGTATAAATAATGAATTAAAATGAAATAAAAAAGAAAGTAGAAAGTGTAATGTATTATATGTAGTTATGTATTAAAAAAAGAAAAAAATAAATTGTATAAAAAATATAATAAAACATATATCTTGTATACTAAATCGCTATTGTATATAATAAAATCATTAAAATATACAAATTATATTTTATTTACCAAAATTTATTGTTTTCTTTTTCTCCTTTTTTTTGTATCACAAAAATGGAATAAATTTTAATTAATTAATTAATATACAAGTAAAAATATCTTTTTTTTTGGTTACGATATAATCCCTAATAAGCTCCATAAAGAAAAAAATGCTTTACATATTTAACAACAAAAAAATATATAAATTCAAATTCAACTTACGATCTAGCGCCGTCTCGCAACACTTCGAAACAAATCCTACAAACCCTAACAGGCTTATTTTCGCCAAATTTAATGATGGGAGTCTCTTGGTCGGAACATTTCCCGCACAAAACCCGCCCGCAATGCCTACAATGATGTTTTCGGAACATCACAGTGAATAATTTTCCACATTCTTGGCACGAATCCGTTGTGTGTTTCCAAGGGATCGGTTGGGCTAGTTGGTCCAATAAGCACGATAATAATTGTTTGGTGGGGACCTAAAACATAATTATTTAATTTAAAATTATTAATTAATAAAAAATAATAAAAAAAAACAATTTGTGAATTAGCGGGGATATCATTATCGACATAAACGTGATCACTACAATTAAGGATTATATATACTCAAATCGCCGAGGTCGCTATAATTGATTTTATATCAATATAACTGTAATCAGCACTACAATAAGTATTATATATACTCAAAACGCCGAGGTCGCTTGCGGGCGAGGCGCTAGAATTGATTTCTTATTGACAAATACTTGATCATCACTATAATAAACATCATATATACCTAAAACGCGTTCAAATTTGAAGTCAGAATAGGCTATCTCAGAAACTATAACAGTTAGAAAAAAAGTAGCTTACATGTCATGATCTCGTTTTTCAAGAAACTGTTAATGCCAAAAACCTCAAAACGTTATCGCCTTTTGCTTTTCCCCTAGAGGCCAAAATTGAAAATATTATAAAACCAGCAAGTGCCATTATCTTGGTTGTTCTTATAGGTGGAGTATTATAATTAAGACATTATGTGGGCACTTCTTTACAGAGAATTTGATGACAGTCAAAAAAAATTTTTGGGTTTTAGATTTTGAGTGGTTTTGAAACAACCACTGATTATTTGCTTATTAAATTCGTTATTTTTTTCTGATTACAAAAATATGGGGTTAAATAGGTCTATTTTTTATTGTTTTAGAATAAAGCTAAAAATAAACTTTTTTTTTAATGTTGTCAAAGAAATTAAATTTACAGTTTCCTGTAAATTATAACTAAAAATTAAAAAAACATATTTCTGATATTTGAAACAAATGCATTTGTTGAACTATTTAATTTATATTTGTTTTACACAAAAGTTGGAATAGATTGCATTATTTCACACTTTTTATTAATATTTAATATTATTATTAAATAACTTAATAAATTATTGATAGATGGCGCTCATATATGTATTTTTTAATTCAAATACACATTGTTATTGATGTTCTTTCCAATGATGTATCGCATGTATTTACGGAAAATAGGCGTATTCAGACAGTAATTACTACCTAATTGCTATATGGTTTTGCACGAATATGACAGAAAGTTGGTCTTGTACCATTATGCAAGATAAAGTTGGTTTTGTACTAACGAATAAAAACTTTGAATAGTTGATTTAAATTTCTCAGTGTCTTATCCCTGACTTTGTTCACCAATAAAATATTATTTGTAGATAAAGTTTGTTTATTAAAAATACAAGAAACGTATTAATTAATGAATAATTACTGAACAACTTCAGGAACTAAACAGTCACAGACTGTGTCATCTACTAAACTTACTGGTTGTAAGGTTAGAACAGTTGGGTATGAATGAATGAAATCTTCGGTAGTATCTTCCCAGTTTTCCCCAACCATGAGATTTAGAAGTTTTTTCATATTAGCAACCTTTTCTTTTGAAATTGGGTGAGATGGAGGAAGATTAGGGATCATAAACTGGGCAGCGGATTTTCCATTGAAACGATGTTTATGTGGGATATGGAGCCTTATCTATCATTTTCAAAGAATCATTTTTTAATTTTATCGCTTTATGTATGAATAAAAAAACTCACGTTACTATGGTAACTAAGTGGCATTTAACGTTTTCCTCGCCTACTATAATTAAAATTTTGAATATTAATCTTTAATATTTTAGAATTAAAAAATAACGCTTATTTTCCCAAATACACCATGCGTGCAAATACATCATTAGAAAGCTAAAAATATGCTCTTTTCAGTAACACCATAATCTACATAGTTTGTATTTAAAAAAAATACAAAATTTGTGTTGTATCTCAAAAACCATCAAATATTTTTAAAATTTTTCAATGGCAGTATATTTTACTTAAAAAAGTGTCTTAAGAACGTATCAACCCCATTTCTCTAATTTCAAAAATAAACGAAATATGAGCATTTTTTAAAATCACAAAAATTTGACTTTTTGGCTATAACTTAAAAACAAAAAAAAAATAGAGGTTTGGTGTTTGCGGGATTGGGTTAGTCTCGAAAAAAGAGATCGGGACATGGCACCTACTTTTTTCGTATCTCTTATAGTTTCTGAGATAGCCTATAATAACACCTAAATTTGCCCACCCTGTACAAGTAGCCAAATATTTGTTGATAAGAACTCAAGTTTAGCGACTCGCCCGCAAGCGACCTCAGCGTTTTGAGTGTATATGATGTTTTATTATAGTAATGACCAAATATTTGTCCATGAGAACTCAATTCTAGCGCCTCGCCCGCAAGCGACCTCGGCGTTTTGAGTATATGTGATACTTTATTGCAGTGTTGATCAAGTATTTGGCAATAAGAAATCACTCTAGTGCCTTGGCCGCAAGCGACCTCGGCGATTTAAGTATATATGATGCTTATTATCGTGTTGATCAAGTATTTGTCAATAAGAAATCAACTCTAGTGCCTCGCCCGCAAGCGACCTCGGCGATTTGAGTATATATGATGCTTATTATCGAGTTGATCAAGTATTTGTCAATAAGAAATCAACTTTAGTGCCTCGGCCGCAAGCGACCTCGGCGATTAGAGTATATATGATGCTTATTATCGTGTTGATCAAGTATTTGTCAATAAGAAATCAACTCTAGTGCCTCGGCCGCAAGCGACCTCGGCATTTTGAGTATATATGATGTTTTATTGTAGTAATGACCAAGTATTTGTTGATAAGAACTCAATTCTAGCGCCTCGCCCACAAGCGACCTCGGCGTTTTGAGTATATATGATGCTTATTATCGTGTTGATCAAGTATTTGCCAATAAGAAATCACTCTAATGCCTCGGCCGCAAGCGACCTCGGCGATTTAAATATATATGATGCTTATTATCGTGTTGATCAAATATTTGTCAATAAGAAATCAACTCTAGTGCCTCGGCCGCAAGCGACCTCGGCATTTTGAGTATATGTGATACTTTATTGCAGTGTTGATCAAGTATTTGCCAATAAGAAATCAACTCTGGTGCCTCGGCCGCAAGCGACCTCGGCGATTTGAGTATATATGATGCTTATTATAGTGTTGATCAAGTATTTGTCAATAAGAAATCAACTCTAGTGCCTCGGCCGCAAGCGACCTCGGCATTTTGAGTATATGTGATACTTTATTGCAGTATTGATTAAGTATTTGTCAATAAAAAATCAACTCTAGTGCCTCGGCCGCAAGCGACCTCGGCATTTTGAGTATATGTAATACTTTATTGCAGTATTGATCAAGTATTTGTCAATAAAAAATCAACTCTAGTGCCTCGGCCGCAAGCGACCTCGGCGATTTGAGTATATATGATGCTTATTATCGTGTTGATCAAGTATTTGTCAATAAAAAATCAACTCTAGTGCCTTGGCCGCAAGCGACCTCGGCGATTTGAGTATATATGCTGCTTATTATCGTGTTGATCAAGTATTTGTCAATAAGAAATCAACTCTAGTGCCTCGGCCGCAAGCGACCTCGGCATTTTGAGTATATATGCTGCTTATTATCGTGTTGATCAAGTATTTGTCAATAAGAAACAACTCTAGTGCCTCGGCCGCAAGCGACCTCGGCATTTTGAGTATATGTGATACTTTATTGCAGTGTTGATCAAGTATTTGCCAATAAGAAATCACTCTAGTGCTTCGGCCACAAGCGACCTCGGCGATTTAACTATATATGATGCTTATTATCGTGTTAATCAAGTATTTGTCAATAAGAAATCAACTCTAGTGCCTCGGCCGCAAGCGACCTCGGCGTTTAATATATATGATGCGCTCATTTAGGATTTTTTTTCAATACAACTTGGCACTCAAACTTAAAATAAAAAAAAATTTACCTGATAATTAAAAATATTAACATTTTCGTTATTTTCAATCGCCAAAGAAGCTTTAGCTCGTACTAAAACGCGACATAATTGGCCGTTAGCTCTCATATAAGCTAAAAGTAATGGGGTATTTCCCTACAAAAAAAAAATTAATACTATTATTAACAATTAGTTGAAAATAATTACATTAACATCCGGTCTATCAATCGGGTATTCAGGCATTGACTCCAAAAAAAATTCGCAAATAGCAGCTGAATTATCTTTGCTGAAGTAACATAATTCGTGTAGCGGATTGCGACCTTTTATGTTGACAGCTTCCGCATCTATTTCTGATTCCGTCAATAAAGTTTTTACCTAAAACAAAAATTTTCTAAGTATAAACTACATTTTTAACTAAAAAAAAATACTTACGACATTTAAATGCCCTTCCCTAACCGCAACATGAAGCGCATTATCTCCGTTTGTATCCGTAGCATTATAAGGGATATGATTTTGTAGTAACGCAGCAACAATCGGGGTATTACCGCATTCCGAAGCAACATGTAAAGCAGTTCGTCTAAAAAAAAAATTTTTTTTTAGTAACTATAGGTATATTATTAATAAAAAGTTAAATAACATACTTTGAACTATCAACATCTTCAATCCTCGCCCCCGCCAACAACAAACTTCTTACGAGCGTCTCATTTCCGTATTGAGCGGCCAAATGTAAACACGGAGATAAACTCGTATCTTGAACCCTCGAATTTACGTTCACATTAATTGAAAGTAAAAATAAAACGCTTTCAATATCGCCCTTTTTAATTGCGGTGTGTAGAAAATTATAACCTTTTGAATCAAACTAAAAAATAAAATAATTTTTTTGAAATTTTAGGTTATGTTTTTGATTTTGACATTTACAATAAACATCATAGAAAATAGCGCCATCTGTTGAGGATATTTTGGAATTATTCAGCTAAGAACCGAACCACTAGAATACAGGTTGGATTGGGTTATATAAATAAATAAAGCTCCAACCACAGAATAACTGTTTGGAAAGTGTTTGGAGCCTTTATGTGGCTCCAATTAACATTCCGACTGGTTGGGAATTCCTCAGATGCAATTACCTATGGCAATTACACCTGTCAAATAATGCCAAAATGACATGTGAGATTGCATCTGACGAGCTTCCAACCAGTTATAACGTTAGCTGAACAAAGCTATAATGTCAATTATAATCTAATTATTTTTAATCATACCATTATTACTTTGTTATACTCTTACCGAAAAATCACTTTAAAATGACGTTTTCATGTCATTTTGAACAAACTTCAACTTATAAATTTTAAGAGTTGAAGTTAGCGGCAAATTTAAAAATATAACACGAATTAAAATCTATACTTTTTAAATTAAAAGAATGATACTGGTAATAATTGTTATTGCTATCTCTGATCGTTCCCACTTGTAATAATAAAATTGTTAGTTTAATTAAATCATTGCAGTATAGACGCTAATGCCATCTCACGGGGAGATTGCGACCTATAATCAATCCCAAGTTCTCCTATCAAAGACAGATTAATAATTTTAATTAAATAATAGCGAAATTCTATATTTTTAAATAAAAGTCCCCCGCGAACTTAATTTCGTTCAAATCGTATCTTTTTTCATTGAATTATCCGCCATATTATCTTTATTTTGACAGAATTTAATTAAACCAACATCGTATTCGTAATCTATATTAAATTCTCTTTAAAACGAGCCCAAACTCGGTCGAATTATCTTAAAAGACAACAAACTTCCGGTTGTCACTTTTTTGAGGTTATGTCAAAATTAAATGTTGGATATCTCGGGTGTTTTTTAGGATAATTAGGTCGTGTTTGGACTCGATTTTAAGGATTTTTAATTCTCCACCCGATTATGAATAAAAAAAGAACCTAACCTCACTTTGTAAACGTCAAAATGATATTGTTTGATATTAATCGTCTCTTTTTTCATTGAATTATCCGCCATTTTGTCTTTATTTTGACTGAATTTAATTAAACCAACATCGTATTCGTAATCTTTATTAAATTCTCTTTAAAACGAGCCCAAACTCGGTCGAGTTATCTTAAAAGACAACAAACTTCCGGTTGTCACTTTTTTGAGGTTATGTCAAAATTAAATGTTGGATATCTCGGGTGTTTTTTAGGATAATTGGGTCATGTTTGGACTCGATTTCAAGGATTTTTAATTCTCCACCCGATTATGAACAAAAAAAGAACTTAACCTCACTTTACAAACGTCAAATTGATATTGTTTGATATTTTTCGCCATCTTGATTAATAATTTTAATTAAATGATAATAAAATTCTTTATTTCTAGATCTAAAAATACCCGAAATTTAATTTCGTTGAAATCGAATCATTTTTTTTAAATCATCTTCAATTTGATTAATCTAACATCGTATTCGTAATCTACATTAAATTCCCTTTAAAATGAGCCGAGTTATCTTAAAAAACAACATACACCACCAACTTCCGGTTGTCACTTTTTTGAGGTTATGTCAAAATTAAATGTGGGATATCTCGGGTGTTTTTTAAGATAATTGGGTCGTGTTTGGACTCGAATTAAAGGATTTTTAATTTCCCACGTGATTATGCACAAAGATAAACCCTAACCTCATTTTGTAAACGTCAAATTAATTTTATTTGTTATTATCTGCCGTTTTAACGCAACGTTTTGTTTTTATTTGTATTTATTGGCTTATTTTTTTAGTAAACGTCAAATTATTTATTGCCAACCGTAAAAAAACAAAAAAATTTCATTGAAATTGGATAATACCAACCCAATTTTTTTTTTTTTTTAATAATTAGTACCAACCTGTTCAGCAGCTGATGGAAATTTATTTAAAATCGCTTGCGCCGCTTTATTATTCCTAAAAGTTAACGCACTCGCAAACGGGCTCAATCCTGATTTATCCCTCAAATTTAAATCGATTTCGGGGACTCTCAATAATAACTCGATGATTGAATCATGATGATTTTCAATGGCGTAATGTAGCGGGGTTTTATTTTTTAAATCGCGACTATTTACGTTGGCTCCGTGTTCCGCTAAGGTTTGCACGACTGGTTCTAACCCCCATTGACAACATAAATGTAAAGGGGAAGCGTTATCTTTCGCCTCATCGCCCCCTTCGCCGTTTGGACCAGGTTTTCTTGGTGAATTCAAATCACACCCGGCTTGGATTAAAAAAATCGCCGCGGGTTCTTTATTTTCATCAATCGCGCGATGTAGCAGCGTTTGTCGGCAATTATCTGGACCAGCTCCCCAACAATCAGTATCAGCACCATGTTGGACTAAAACGCTTGCAATATCATCTTGCCCCGAATCCAAAGCAGCCCATAAAGCGCAATTTCCAAGTCGATCAGGGGCTGATGTATCAACACCGCGAGTACAAAGCGCATCAACGACGTCTCCTAATCGGCAGTGAATTGCTAATTGAAGTGGGGTTTCATACTCGGTGGTTCTGTAATTAAAATAAATATTAAAAAAAGAACAAATAAAGCGTTAAAACTTACTTCGCGTTCATATCTGCTCCTAATTCTAATAAAAATAAAGCAATTTCTGAGTCTTCTTTCAAAATGGCTTGATGCAACAAAGTAAAATCTTTTCCATTTCTCACATTGACATCAGCCCCTCCTTTAATTAAGATGGGGACCAAATTTTTTTTCCCCAAATTGAGGGCGTAACTCACGGGAGCGTCACCTTCGCAATCTCGTAAATTAAAATTAACTTTTTCGGTATCCCCCACGTTTTTATTAAACTCAATAAACGCCTTGATACATCTTTCTGAGTTACTATCGATGGCGTAATGCAAAGGGGATCGATTCACATCAAAGGTGACCAAATTCGCGTTCGCCCCAAGCTTTAAAACTTTATCAATGAATTGGGGACAATCGTTTAAACACGCCGTATGCAACAAAGTTTCCCCAAATTTATTTTTGTGGTTAATATTTGAGGTTTTTTCCAACAAAAACATCGCTGTTTTTTCGGCTTTTTCGATCAATAAGATTTGGAGGAGATCGTCGTCGTTGTCTGAGCGATCCAAATCGAGTTTAGCCCCTTTTTCTAATAATTGTAAAGCGTATGAGTCGCGAGAATCTTGCCCTGCTTCGTATTTTCTGAGGGCGTAATAAAGCGGGGTTTTATTTTGATCGTTTAAAACGTTTAAATCAAGGTTTTCTTGGTGGAGGAGAACGTCGAAAACGTTTCGATTATCCGAAATGATCGCAATGTGTAATGCGGTGCTAAAATAATTTAATTAAAATTAAAATTTGGGGTTATGTTGTATTTTTTTTAATTTACTTACAATCCTTGCCGATTTCGCGCGTTTATATTCACGTTTCTATTGATTAATTTCTCCGCTATTTTTAAGGAATTCTTCATTAAGTGCGAGCCGGCTAAAAGGTGTAAAGCGGAATCATTTTCTGATCTAAAATTTAAAAAATTTTTATTTAAAAAATGACTAAATTAGTTAAAATTTGATTTAGAAGTACCTTGTTGTTAAAGTTGCGTCGCAATTACTGTGTAATAAAAATAAAGCTGAGAAATCGTCGTCGTTTTTGATGGCTCGGTGTAAAAGGGTGTCTCCGGAAGGATCTCTAATGTTGACGTCGGCGTTGTGCTGGATTAAAGTTGTTGCGATGCTTTCGTTTTTTGCTTTTAACGCTAAATCTAATGGTAAATCGTTGTTGGGGCCCCATAGATTCACGATATCCGATAACTTAAAAATAAAGAGGAAAAATAATTAATTTAATTTTATAGATTCCTGTAATTTAATTTGACATTATAGAGGACGCTTTAATGCGAGGATTTCTATCAAAAAGGAGAAAGGCGATAAATTAACCTTTAAACGCGAAAAAAAACTCAGTTTTCGTAGATTATTCAACGTTGTTGAAATAGAAGTTTAATAAATACTTTAAAGTTACTTAAAAAGTTTGATTTAAAAAAATTAAATTGTTGCAATCTTTATTTATGGATATTTTTGATAGATGGCGCTTTTAACGCGGAGATTTCTGTCAAAAGTGACAAAGGCGATAAGTTAACCTCAAAAGGAGAAAAAAACTTTCAGTTTTCAGTAGTTTGTTGAACGTTGTAGAAGTAGAAGTTTATTTTTTTTTAAATAAATACTTTAAAGTTACTTAAAAAGTTTGATTTAAAAAAATTAAGTTGTTGCAATCTTTATTTATGGATATTTTTGATAGATGGCGCTTTTAGCGCGGAGATTTCTGTCAAAAGTGACAAAGGCGATAAGTTAACCTCAAAAGGAGAAAAAAACTTTCAGTTTTCAGTAGTTTGTTGAACGTTGTAGAAGTAGAAGTTTATTTTTTTTGAAATAAATACTTTAAAGTTACTTAACGAGTATGATTTAGAAAGACTAAATTGTTGCAGTGAAAAATTAAATGTGTTACAAATCAATTTTCGACCGAATTATTAGTTAATTGGAGACCAATGACCGAAAAACATTAAAGAGAGCCAAGAGAAATGAATCACTACCTACTTCTTTCTGTGATATTTATATCTAGTAAGAGATAACGCTTTTTTTATTTAATTTTTTTGGGTTATAATGTACAGAGTGCATAAAAAAGTAATTAAAATAAAAAATTGCGTCCTTATTTTACTTTCATTTCGCAAAAGGTCTTTTATAATACAAGGTTATTACACAACGACGTCTTTTTTGTGCCGTTTAACTTAGAAAGGATTGTGTTTATAATGAAGTAAATTGCAAGTTATTGTAAGGTAAAAGGTGTATAACGATTTTTCTTAATTTTGAGTAAATAATGCTGAAATTGAGGGCAATAACCCCCCCCAGTAATTATAAAATCGATTAAAAAAGAGAAAATTTATTATTACCTAAAAACGTTATTAAAAAAGTGTTTCAGGCGATAATTTATAAATTCCATTCGCGTCGTTTGGGGAATTGCGTGGGGGCCTTGAACGCAACCGTAAATAGAACGTTTTTTTAATGTTTTTTCATTCTTATCGAGACCACAAATCGTCACGTTATTCTCCTATCGATACTTTTTATACGGTCAACGGAAATGTGACTCAACATTTCCTTTAAAAATCGTTATTAATATATTAAAACATTCTTTTTGTCGTGGTTTTTAATTTTTAATCACATTTTTGACATTTTCACCTGTCATTAAATTATTTTATGTCAATTGACCTAATATACAAAATCCCTAATAATGTTTCAAAATGAATTAATTAAAATTTATTGAATTAATTTTTTTTTATGTTTATCCCGTACCAACGCCATCAAATGTTATGAGTGCTCGCAAGTTCGCACCGCGCAAGATGGTGCAAAAACCCGGCTTTGTTCGCATTTCGATTTTTCGGAAGCGTACATTGTCGATTGTGAATTCTCCACGATGTGCGAAAAAAGGTTTTCATCGGTTAAAATCACAGGTGATTAATCAATTAATTGTCTTAATTTAACCTTAACAAATTAATTTTCAATTTTAGGACAAATTAATGTCACGTCGAGAGGCTGTGCAAAACAAAAATATGAGTACCAAAAATATAACAGGGCCGAACAGCGTTGGCACGGAGAGGTTGAAGTGCAAGAACCTTACGAGGAAGGTTGCATTACAATCGATAATAAAGGTTTGAAGATATCGTATACAGAACATTGTTACTGCCGACGTCATTTATGCAATTCAACGTTAAATCGAAACGTTTTCGGGGGGGTTTATTTTGTATCTGTGATAGCTTTCACCTCGATAGTGTTCAAATCATTTTTATCATAACATAAGTAAAAGACAATGAATAAATATTTTATGTACGTAAATTAAAAATAAATAAATGTCAATTTTTTGAGGTTATGTGTGTAATACAATTTTATAGTTTCCTGTAATTTAATTTGAGATTTCTGTCAAAATTAACAAAGGTGATACAAAGCAAAGATAAATTAACATTTAAAAAGAAAAAAACTCAGTTTTCGTAGTTTATTGAACGTTGTTGAAGTAGAAGTTTATTTTTTTGAAATAAATTAAGTTGTTGCTGTCTTTATTTATAGATATTTTTGATAGATGGCGCTTTAACGCGGAGATTTTTGTCAAAAGTGATAAATTAATCTTAAAAGGAGAAAAAAACTGCGAGTTTTCGTAGTTTATTGGACGTTGTAGCAATAAAAGATTTTTTTTTAAATAAATACTTTAAAATTACTTAAAAAGTATGAATTAAAAAGTTTTTGCAGTCTTTATTTATAAATTCTTTTGATAGATGGCGCTCTAAACGCGGAGATTTCTGTCAAAAGTGATAAAGGCGATAAATTAACCTTCAATTTTCGTAGTTTATTGAACGTTGTAGAAATAGAAATTTATTTATTTTAATAAATACTTTAAAATAACTTAATAGATTTACTATGTATGTAAATTAAAAAATAAATGTCAATTTTTTGAGGTTATGTTTGTGTCATCTGTCACTTTAATCGAATTAATTAATAAAAATTGACTCACCTTCGACGAATTCTCCACCAAACACAAAAACACGACATCCTCCCTTTGTAACTTCACGGCTGCATGCAATGGAAGTTGCGATTTCGCCAACATCTTATAAAGTAATTGTCCGGACATGTGTTCGAAGTCGGAGGCGCCCAAATCGTCCCAAAACGTGGAAATCAACCCTGAACAATACTCCTTTAATCGATTCGCATCGCTCTCTTCGGCGTACGAATAAAATTTAACGCAATTCCTCACGTTTGCGTTTTTAATCAGAACCATTTCGCATCTTTTAACCAAATCATATAGCTTGAATTTAAAAGCTTGTGCCATTAACTTTAGGGTTATCTCGTCGTCTTTTAATTCAACTTCGTTTGTGTAAATAAATTTGAGAATATCCTCCGCGATTTCTTCCTCTAAATCGCTCCAATCGATTACCGATTTATCCGAAAGTAAATTATCATTCCACTCATCCGAACGAGACGTTAAAACTAATTTGTGCACGTTTAATTCGCGAGATTTTAGTTTCACTTTTAAATCACTGTAAATTTCCGATCTATACAAAGCTTTGATTTTATTTAATAAGCGATGGGCGAAAGTGTCATCCGAATCGACGTGATCATCAAGTGAAGCCGACAATTTTTGATGTTTACTTTCTAAATCGTTGTGTCTCGTTTGAAGGAGCGAATATTCCTCTTTTAATAGCTTTAGATGTTGCCGCAATTTGTTTACTTCCTCTTGGGCTGTAAGAAATGTTGCGATTATTGCATATACGATAATTATGAAGGTTAATTACTCATTTTGATGCCGAGAAACCGTAACGGATGTTATTTAGAGGTGAAACATGAAAAATCGACGAAAACACTCCCAAAACTAGGCGTAAAAATACGCACATAACCTCACTTATTAAACTGGATTAAAAACGAAAGTGGCGCCATCTTGTATTAATTTAAAATAAATAAATTAAATAAAATGGGTTTAAAATGTAAATTAATTTGTTAATAAAAATCGAATTAATAAATAAATAAATAAATAAAGAACAGCGCCATCTTCAATTTGTTAATTAAATTAATTTCTAAATAAACAAAAAAAAATTAATTGACATTGATTTATTTATAGAAACGTCTTTTTCAAAATCAAACAAGTCCTTTTCGAAATCATAAAATGTTATAATAATCGAAAAATTAATTAATTTATCTCGAAATCAAAATTTAATGTAGTAACTTCACACCAGAGATAACTTCACACCAACTCCCTCTAACATCTAACTAACTTCACAACGTCTTGAGCTGTCATTTCGGGAAAAAATGGCGTCCTTTCTTAAGTTAACGAAATCGGCTGCGAAATTAACGAAAAATGGGGCCCTCACACAGGTATGTACTCGCGATTACTTTATTAACCGAACCTTTACAACGATAAGTACCAAAAATTCGCGATTTTTTTCGTCAAAATCGTTGATACTTATTACGTAAGAGATAAATTTGATTATTTCCTCGATTTTAGTTGAATAAGAACTTAAGAGGAGCCGCAACTGCCGCTAAAACCCAAGAAGTTTTATTGAACGTCCCGCCGACTCAAGTTACCTGTTTAGATAACGGTAAGTGAGGTTATGTTTTAAATGTGAGGTTATTTTTTTTATTATTTTAGGGATTAGAGTTGCAACGGAAGATTGGGGTTCACCAACAGCAACGGTTGGGATTTGGATTGATGCCGGGAGTCGGTATGAGAATACGAAAAATAATGGAGTGGCTCATTTTATGGAGCATATGGCGTTTAAGGTTAATTTTTGATACTAAAATGATTAAATTATTAATTTTATTGCAAAATAGGGTACCGGGAAACGTTCTCAAAGCCAATTAGAGATTGAAATTGAAGATATGGGGGCTCAATTAAACGCTTACACAAGCAGAGAACAAACTGTTTATTACTCAAAGTGTTTGGCTAAAGATGTACCGAAAGCTTTGGAGATTTTATCTGATATTGTGCAATGTGCAAAATTGGGTGAGCAAGAAATTGAAAGGGAACGTGGGGTTATTTTGCGGGAGATGCAAGAGGTCGAGTCGAATCTACAAGAAGTCGTTTTTGATCATTTACATTCGGTAGCTTATCAAGGGACTCCTTTAGCGAATACTATTTTGGGGCCAACTGCTAATATTCGATCGATTAACTCCGGGGATCTTCGCCAATACTTAGATAATCATTACAAAGCCAGTCGAATTGTTATTGCTGGTGCTGGAGGGGTTAAACACAACGAATTGGTCAATATGGTTAAAGAAAATTTTGGAAAAATAAGTAATTATAAAAGATTAATCAAAAAAATTAATTCTAATTCAATCTAATTTTAGATAATGAATATAAAGGGGAAGTTCCCTGTTTAACTCCATGTCGTTTTACCGGATCTGAAGTTAGAGTTCGCGATGATTCCCTTCCTTTGGCTCATATTGCATTGGCGGTTGAAGGAGCGGGTTGGACCGACCCTGATACTTTAACTTTAATGGTTGCGAGTACTTTATTGGGGGCTTGGGATCGTTCTCAAGCGTCGGGGAAACAAAACGCGACTAATTTGGCGAGGGCGAGCGCTGAAGGGGATTTATGCCATTCGTTTCAAAGTTTTAACACTTGTTATAAAGACACCGGGCTTTGGGGGATTTATTTCGTTTCTGATCCCTTGAAAATTGAGGATATGGTGTTCCATGTTCAAGAAGAATTGATGAGACTTTGTACTAGTCTCACTGATGGGGAAGTTGAGCGTGCTAAAGCTTTGTTAACAGCTAATACTTTGTTGCAATTAGATACAACAACCGCCGTTTGTGAAGATATTGGTAAATTAATTATTAAAATTAAATTATTAATTAATTAATTAATGAAATTTTTAGGTCGTCAAATTTTGTGTTATGGAAGGCGTATTCCCCCGCATGAATTGACTCATCGCATTGAATCGGTGACCGCGAAAAACGTCCGAGACGTTTGTTACAAGTACATTTACGATCGGTGCCCCGCTGTTGCTGCAGTTGGCCCGGTTGAGCAACTTCCCGACTACAACAGGATTCGTAGCGCCATGTATTGGCTCAGGCTATAAATTTAACGAGGGGTTCCACTAGTTCAATTTGAAAATTTCAAACTTATACTATTATATTGTATGTGACACCATAATTATTATCTTTTTTTTTTTGAATAAATCCGTTTTTTCCTCTTCCCCAAGAAAGAAAATAATTAAATTCATTTTTTTTCTTTAAGTGTCTTTTTAATTATTTGTAAATAAAATAAAATTACGTTTTTATTTTGATTCGTTTTCTTAATTCCATAAAAACCCATCGGAATAAATGTTTCTCTGAACTCTATTTGTAATAAAAAAATCATTTTTTTTGACATTTTACGTCAAGTTGATGTATAAAGCACGTCAATTTTAAAAATTGAGGTCAAATTCGTAATCTAGATCAAAAATCCTTTTAAATGACACCAAACACGCTATGTTTATCTCAAAAGGTGTTTTTTTTTAAGATGGCGGCTTGATTTATCTAGAAATTGAGGTTAACTTTTCTAAAGTTAACGCATTAAAAAATTTTTACGTTAAAATTCGTTATCTACATTAAAAATCCTTTAAAATGATACCAAACACGCCATATTTATCTTAAATATTATTTTTCAAGATGGCGGATAGATTTATCTAGATATTAAGGTTAACTTTTTTATTTTTAAAGATAACCACACCGTGTTTGGACTTATTTTATAGGATTTTTATATGCAATAATAATTTAACATTAAAAAATGTTTTACTTCAAAAAAATCTAATTAAGTTGAGTTAAGTCATCTTAAAAACTATTTTTTTTAAATTTTTTTTGTTAATATTCATTATCTACATTAAAAATCCTTTGAAATGATACCAAACACGCCATATTTATCTTAAAACTATTTTTTTTAAGATGGCGGCTTGACTTATCTAGATATTAAGGTTAACTTTTTTATTTTTAAAGATAACCACACCGTGTTTGGACTTATTTTATAGGATTTTTTATATAGAATAATAATTTAACATTAAAAAATGTTTTACTTCAAAAAAGTTTAATTAAGTTGGGTTAAGTCATCTTGAAAAATATTTTTTTTTAAATTTTATGTTAAAATTCGTAATCTATATTAAAAATCCTTTAAAATGACACCAAACACGCCATATTTATATTAAAAATTATTTTTCAAGATGGCGGATTGATTTATCTNAATGTTTTAATTCAAAAAAATCTAATTAAGTTGAGTTAAGTCATATTGAAATAATTATTTAAAATTTTTATGTTAAAATTCGTAATCTACATTAAAAACCCTTTAAAATGCTACCAAACACGCCATATTTATCTTAAAAATTATTTTTCAAGATGGCGAGTTGATTTATCTAGATATTAAGGTTAACTTTTTTATTTTTAAAGATAACCACACCGTGTTTGGACTTATTTAATAGGATTTTTTATATACAATAATAATTTAACATTAAAAAACGTTTTACTTCAAAAAAGTTTAATTAAGTTGGGTTAAGTCATTTTGAAAAATATTTTTTTTTAAATTTTATGTTGAAATTCGTAATCTACATTAAAAGTCCTTTAAAATGATACCAAACACGCCATATTTATCTTAAAACGATTTTTTTTAAGATGGCGGCTTGACTTATCTAGGTATTAAGGTTAACTTTTTTATTTTTAAAGATAACCACACCGTGTTTGGACTTATTTTATAGGATTTTTTATATAGAATAATAATTTAACATTAAAAANAAAACTATTTTTTTTAAGATGGCGGCTTGACTTATCTAGATATTAAGGTTAACTTTTTTATTTTTAAAGATAACCACACCGTGTTTGGACTTATTTTATAGGATTTTTTATATAGAATAATAATTTAACATTAAAAAATGTTTTACTTCAAAAAAATTTAATTAAGTTGGGTTAAGTCATCTTGAAAAATATTTTTTTTTAATTTTATGTTAAAATTCGTAATCTACATTAAAAATCCTTTAAAATGACACCAAACACGCCATATTTATCTTAAAGTATTTTTCAAGATGGCGGATTAATTTATCTAGATATTAAGGTTAATTATTTTTATTTTTAAAGATAACCACACCATGTTTGGACTTATTTTATAGGATTTTTTATATAGAATAATAATTTAACATTAAAAAAATGTTTTACTTCAAAAAAATCTAATTAAGTTGAATTAAGTCATATTGAAATAATTATTTAAAATTTTTATGTTAAAATTCGTAATCTACATTAAAAACCCTTTAAAATGACACCAAACACGCCATATTTATCTTAAAAAGTATTTTTCAAGATGGCGGATTGATTTATCTAGATATTAAAGTTAACTTTTTTATTGTAAAAGATAACCACATCGTGTTTGGACTTATTTTAAAAGATTTTTCATACACTATAAGAATTCATCATCAACACAACTTTACTTCAAAAGTTTTAATTAACTTGCGTTAAGTCACCTTGAAAAATATTTTTTTTTAATTTTTATGTTAAAATTCATAATCTACATTAAAAATACTTTAAAATGACACCAAACACGCCATATTTATCTCAAAACGATTTTTTTAAGATGGCGGCTTGACTTATATAGATATTAAAGTTAACTTTTTTATTGTAAAAGATAACCACATCGTGTTTGGACTTATTTTAAAAGATTTTTCATACACTATAAGAATTCATCATCAACACAACTTTACTTCAAAAGTTTTAATTAACTTGCGTTAAGTCACCTTGAAATATATTTTTTTTTAATTTTTGTGTTAAAATTCATAATCTACATTAAAAATACTTTAAAATGACACCAAACACGCCATATTTATCTCAAATCGATTTTTTTTAAGATGTCGGCTTGACTTATCTAGATATTAAAGTTAACTTTTTTATTTTAAAAGATAACCACATCGTGTTTGGACTTATTTTAAAGGATTTTTCATACACTATAAGAATTCATCATCAAAACAATTTTACTTCAACAGATTTAATCAACTTGCATTAAGTTACCTTGAAAAATATTTTTTTTTAATTTTTATGTTAAAATTCATAATCTACATTAAAAATACTTTAAAATGACACCAAACACGCCATATTTATCTCAAAACGATTTTTTTAAAGATGGCGGCTTGACTTATCTAGATATTAAAGTTAACTTTTTTATTGTAAAAGTTAACCCCATCGTGTTTGGACTTATTTTAAAGGATTTTTTATATACTATAAGAATTCATCATCAAAACAATTTTACTTCAAAAGATTTAATTAACTTGCGTTAAATCACCTTGAAATATATTTTTTTTAAATTTTTATGTTAAAATTCATAATCTACATTAAAAATACTTTAAAATGACACCAAACACGCCATATTGATCTCAAAACGATTTTTTTTAAAGATGGCGGCTAGATTTATCTAGATATTAAGGTTAACTTTTTTATTTTTAAAGATAACCACACCGTGTTTGGGCTTATTTTAAAGGATTTTTTATAAGCAATAATAATTTGACATTAAAAAATGTTTTGCTTCAAAAAAATTTAATTAAGTTGGGTTAAGTCACCTCAAAAAATAATTTTTTTTAGATTTCTATATTAAAAAATCTAAAAAAATCTTTTAAAATGACACAAAAATCGCCATATTTAACGCAAAACGATTTTTTTAAGATGGCGGCTTGATTTATCTAGATACTATGGTTAACTTTTTTTGTTTTTAAAGATAACCACACCGTGTTTGGACTTATTTTAAAGCACTTTTCATATACAATAATAATCTCTTCATATAATTCGTATTAATTTAAACGAATTTCTTTAATGTAATAAATAAAAAATATGAAATTAGAATTTGAATGATTGGGAAAATAAAATTTTTTGAAGTTGGCACAAATAATTTGTTTTAAACATCAAATAAGACAAGTCGTAATGGAAGTGTTAGACGTCAGGTGGCGGGTGAGAATTGAATCGATTACCACCGTGGGGACATGCGCGCGCATTTCAAACGCAGAAACATGGCAGAACTAGACAACTTGGAGTATTACATCAAATTCCCGAACCCGAATTACAATTACACGCAAACAACGAACGGCGACAGCGATTTCGTATTCGTTATCGACGAAAACAAAGTCCCCGTGATCCTTTTATTCGGCTGGGCCGGCTGTCAAGACAAATATCTCTCCAAGTATTCGCAAATCTACGAGGAGCGAGGGTAAGTCTTTCCAATCTTATTTATTCTCAACTAAGATAATAATCAAAATCGTTTTTTTTTTTAGTTTAATCACTCTGCGATATACGGCGCCCGTGAAATGCCTGTTTTGGAAACGTTATCAAATGATACAAATCGGACAAAAAATCGTCAAACTACTCATCGATTTAAATTTTGAAAGTCATCCCATCGTCGTACATTGCTTCTCGAATGGGGGGGCTTTTTTGTATCAAAATTTTTCTTCCGCTTTATCGAAAAGCCCAAAACCGTTACAGGCAAGAACAAATTGTTTTAATTTTTTTTTTATTTCGTCAATCTGATCTAGTTTCAATATTGATAGACGTTTTAATAAACGTGAATTCATTTGACCTTCGAGATCTTTTAAAAATAGATTGATTTTAATTTATATATATATAAGAGCATGTATATATAACGATATGATATATATATAACTTTAGAGGATTATATCGACCTCGTCGGTTTGAGGGTAAATTTCATCTAATAAGAGACTTGGTATCTTTATTAAGATATAATATATAATGAGCGATAAGAAATTGCACTTTCTAAGTTTTATTTAAGCCAAAGTCACTTGCTTCCTAAGCATCATGGAAGCAGCAATTGTAGCGCTTCGGTCGCAAGTGACCTTGACTCAATTTAAAACTTAACTTAATTGATACTGTTTCATAAAGGCATAGTTTAAGATGGTGTGTTATTAAACCGAGAAATTTTATTTGATATCATATTATTACAATTTATATATACAGGGTGGTTCATTTTTTAATCGGGAAACTTTACTAGGATGGATTTTTTTTATAAGATCTTTTTAACGCCATAAAATTTTAAGATAAAAAAATATGGGGTGTAAAGCTCATTCTTTAGTGGTACTTTTTTGTCTCTTTAGTATTTTCCTTAAAGTTAATAGTTTTCGTATAAAAAAATAAAATATCGTGCCATGTACCGCTATGTTGAGCTAATATTATTCTAAAAGTTGGTTCTGAGAACTTGTAAGTTTCATTTATGGTGAGATCTCATAATTGTTGATGATTTTTGACTGTTATTAAGCAAGAGTATCAAGTAATTTGTTAGAGAGACATTCACATAGTTGTGCTTTACAGTACAATGTAGCATATTATATTTTTTTACGCTAAAACTATTATTTTTAAAGAAAAAACTAAAGAGATAAAAAAGTACCAATAATGAATAAGCTTTACAACCCATATCTTTTTACGTTAATATTCCATGTCGTTAAAAAGTTGTTATAAAAAAATCAAAGCGGTTGTGAATTTCATCCCCTTAGAGGGCGCTAGGGAAGTTTAAGGTATCTTTGAAAATAAGGTATTAATCAGTAGGACAAAAACTGTATAAAAAACTTATGTTATTTTGCTAAGTACTACGTCCTAGTAAAGTTTCCTGATTAAAAATTAACCCACCTTATACAGGGTGTGCCAAATGTCTGGAATATAGCCAATAACATCGCAATTTGTGGTTTTAAAGAGAAACATTTCAAATAAAAAATTCTTTATTAATTGTGGCGCATTTTTTGACGATACTTGCTTGTTTACATTGTTCTTTCTTTCGTTGCTATGGCAACCAACATTATTATTTTTTTGCGTACTTTGATAGAGGATAGGTCCCTCTATGCGATGAACATATCAAATCATATGGTGCTTCCGGTGCTAAATTTTTTTTTTAATATTTTGGATATTGTGTAATTTGTGTATCCAAGTTTTTATTCCATACATTATTAATATTTGGATTCTTTGTCGTTCGCTTAATTGCGCCACATTTGTTTAAACTGTCAATTTTTTGACATTTAAAGCTGTAAACGGCGTTATTTCGGCGCCTACTTTGATTGTAATTAGTTGATTATGAATTGATATGTTCATCGCATAGAGGGATTTATCCTTTCTCTATCAAAGTATGCAAAAAAATATATGCATCCCATTTAAAATAACAATATTGTTGCCATAGCAACGAAACAAAAAACAATACAAACAAGCAAATAACGCCAAAAAATGCGCCATGATTAATAGGGCACGGAAGTTTTGTAACAAAATGATACAATTTCCCCCCTCCACTTGTTCTCATTGGCTAGTTTTTTTTGGATTTGTTTTCTAGGAAGCCACAGAGATCAAGTGGAGGGGGGAAATCGTATCCTTTTGTTACAAAAGTTTCGTGCCTTAATGATTAATAAAGAAATTTGTATTTGAAACACTTTTCTTTAAAATCACAAATGGCGAAGTTATTGACTATATTCCAGACATTTGACACACCCTGTATATAACCACTAGTCAAAAATGACATTATTCGAAAGCTTATTTTATTAAAAAATTGATAATTTTAAAAAATGGTGCCAATAAAAGTTGTTCCTTGTTTAATTCTTAACAAGTTTTATTTGAAAAATATTTTGATACAAACAATATTTCGGAAGATAACCTTGAATTTCATTTCTATACTATTCAGAGGGAAATTAAAAAATTGATAATTTTAAAAAATGGTGCCTACAAAAGTTGTTCCTTGTTTAATTCTTAACAAGTTTTATTTGAAAAATATTTTGATACAAACAATATTTAGGAAGATATCCTCAAATTTCATTTCTATACTATTCAGAGGGAAATTAAAAAATTGATAATTTTAAAAAATGGTGCCTACAAAAGTTGTTCCTTGTTTAATACTTATCAACTTTTATTTGAAAAATGTTTTGATACAAACAATATTTAGGAAGATATCCTTAAATTTCATTTCTATACTATTCAGAGGGAAATTAAAAAATTGATAATTTTAAAAAATGATGCCTACAAACGTTGTTCCTTCTTTAATTCTGAACAAGTTTTATTTGAAAAATATTTTGATACAAACAATATTTAGGAAGATATCCTTAAATTTCATTTCTATACTATTCAGAGGGAAATTAAAAAATTGAAAATTTTAAAAAATGGTGCCACAAACGTTGTTCCTTGTTTAATTCTTAACAAGTTTAATTTGAAAAATATTTTGATACAAATAATAATTAGGAAGATAACTTTGAATTTCATTTTTATACTGTTCAGAGGGAAATTAAAAAAATGATAATTTTAAAAAATGGTGCCTACAAAACTTGTTCCTTGTTTAATTCCTAACAAGTTTTATTTGAAAAATATCTTGATACAAACAATATTTAGGAAGATATTCTTAAATTTCATTTCTATACTATTCAGAGGGAAATTAAAAAATTGATAATTTTAAAAAATGGTGCCTACAAACGTTGTTCCTTGTTTAATTCTGAACAAGTTTTATTTGAAAAATATTTTGATACAAACAATATTTCGGAAGATATCCTTAAATTTCATTTCTACACTATTCAGAGGGAAATTAAAAAAATGATAATTTTAAAAAATTGTGCCTACAAAACTTGTTCCTTGTTTAATTCTTAACAAGTTTTATTTGAAAAATATTTTGATACAAATAATATTTAGGAAGATATCCTTAAATTTCATTTCTATACTATTCAGAGGGAAATTAAAAAATTGATAATTTTAAAAAATGGTGCCTACAAAAGTTGTTCCTTGTTTAATTCTTAACAAGTTTTATTTGAAAAATATTTTGATACAAACAATATTTAGGAAGATATCCTTAAATTTCATTTCTATACTATTCAGAGGGAAATTAAAAAATTGATAATTTTAAAAAATGGTGCCTACAAAAGTTGTTCCTTGTTTAATTCTTAACAAGTTTTATTTGAAAAATATTTTGATACAAACAATATTTAGGAAGATATCCTTAAATTTCATTTCTATACTATTCAGAGGGAAATTAAAAAATTGATAATTTTAAAAAATGGTGCCTACAAAAGTTGTTCCTTGTTTAATTCTTAACAAGTTTTATTTGAAAAATATTTTGATACAAACAATATTTAGGAAGATATCCTTAAATTTCATTTCTATACTATTCAGAGGGAAATTAAAAAATTGATAATTTTAAAAAATGGTGCCTACAAAAGTTGTTCCTTGTTTAATTCTTAACAAGTTTTATTTGAAAAATATTTTGATACAAACAATATTTAGGAAGATATCCTTAAATTTCATTTCTATACTATTCAGAGGGAAATTAAAAAATTGATAATTTTAAAAAATGGTGCCTACAAAAGTTGTTCCTTGTTTAATTCTTAACAAGTTTTATTTGAAAAATATTTTGATACAAACAATATTTAGGAAGATATCCTTAAATTTCATTTCTATACTATTCAGAGGGAAATTAAAAAATTGATAATTTTAAAAAATGGTGCCTACAAAACTTGTTCCTTGTTTAATTCTTAACAAGTTTTATTTGAAAAATATTTTGATACAAACAATATTTAGGAAGATATCCTCAAATTTCATTTCTATACTATTCAGAGGGAAATTAAAAAATTGATGATTTAAAAAAATGGTGCCTACAAACGTTGTTCCTTGTTTAATTCTGAACAAGTTTTATTTGAAAATTTTTTTGATACAATCAATATTCAGGAAGATAATCTTAAATTTATTACCATACTGTTCACAGGGAAATTAAAAAATTTATTATTTTAAAAAATATTATGATAAAAGTAATCAAAAATAATAAAATAAGCTTTTGAATCATATACATATAATTTTTTTTTAGATTAAGGGTGTAATAGTGGATTCAGCACCCGGAAAACGTCGTCTTGGAAGTTTATATCGAGCAATTTCGAATATAATCGGAGGAACCTTTTGGTACAACCTTCCAATGTCGATTTTAATAACGATCGTTTGCTCCATAATGTGGATTTACGAGGTAAAAAAAATCTTAACTTAAATTAATTAAAATTTTAAAATAATTGATTTGACCAGATTTTATCGTCTCTTTTAAAACTGGGGTGCTCCATCCAATCGGATCCGTTCGAAATATTGAAAAAAGAAAAAAATACCTGGCCGCAACATTTTATTTACTCAAAAGCCGACGTTTTGATTCCATATCAGGTTGTTGCAAATTCTCGAATTGAATTAAATTAAATAATTAATTATGTTTTTTTTTTAGGATATTGAATACTTTGCTGATTATCGCGAAAACGTTGGGGTTAATGTGACTCGATTGTGTTACGAAGATAGTCCTCACGTTAAACATTACACTCATAATAAAGAATCTTATGTGAACAGCGTGTGCAATTTCATAAATAAATGCTTGAGTAATGGTAGAAATTAATAAATGAATAAACTCGGTTATTAAACGTAATTGAGGAGTAAATTAATGGGAATTAAAGCACTAATTATAATTATTAGGGAATAAATATTTCTTCTTTTGCCAATTCAAGTTGCACAAAAAAGTTGATTAAGAAGAAATGCTAAAGCTTGGACCGCTTCGTTCTATTAAAACAAGTTTGTGGTTAAAAGGATTATTAATAAATGAATTAATTAAAACAACCTAAGCTTACAATAAAGAAATGTATATTATTTTTTAAACATCTTGAAATATTTAATCCTTTTGTGTTCCTACTTCCTGTTTTTATTTTTGTTTAATATTTTTTAAGTCTAAGCGGAAAATAATTAAATTAATACACACATCACACTAATTCGTGATTTAACCTAATCAACTTTCTTAGTATGTACAAAAATTTATATATACCATCATATCGGATCTCGGGGTGATTCTCTTTATTTTTATTATTATTATTATAATTATTACTATCTTTAATTAAATTAATAATAATTAATTTACATTGTTTTCCACTAAATAAATCACAAACGGCGTTATTAAACGAAGATATAAAATAAATTTTATAATGCTAAAGTAAAATGAAGTAACTGGAAATCTCTAGAACGAAATCGACGTGTTTTCGAATAACTCTTTTTAACGAAGGTTAAAAAATGAGAACTTAAAATGTATATTAAAAAATCCTACCTTTACTGTTCTTTAACTTTTTTTTCGAACCCGGACGCACTTTTTTTTTCACTTAAACAGCGACGCAAACTCGGTGTCCAAAAGCACGTCGTCGGATAACACTTCGCTTAATGAATTGTCGTCGAAAATTACCTGCAACAAACAATTATTTTTATTTAAATCAGATATAACAAATTTATTCGCTTTTCGATGATAAAATCCAGTCAATTACGAAACGTTTCTTTTTAGTATTAATATGTTATTAGAGAAACCAAGGCAGCAGAGCTGCCGAGGCAGTAGCTTAGGTATTACATCTCAAAGCAATCAGAAAATGTCCCTCTTTAGTAGTAATGTATTACCAGCAACCGAGGCAGCAAAGCTGCCGAGGCAGTAGCTTAGGTATTACATTACAAAGTTATCAGAAAATGTTCCTCTTTAGTAGTAATGTATTACCAGCAACCGAGGCAGCACAGCTGCCGAGGCAGTAGCTTAGGTATTACATTACAAAGCAATCAGAA
The DNA here is from genome assembly GCF_000648695.1 of Onthophagus taurus. Classification (NCBI taxonomy): domain Eukaryota; kingdom Metazoa; phylum Arthropoda; class Insecta; order Coleoptera; family Scarabaeidae; genus Onthophagus; species Onthophagus taurus. The sequence continues at coordinate 54,222 of NW_019280759.1, read as the reverse complement.
AATGTTCCTCTTTAGTAGTAATGTATTACCAGCAACCGAGGCAGCACAGCTGCCGAGGCAGTAGCTTAGGTATTACATTACAAAGCAATCAGAAAATGTTCCTCTTTAGTAGTAATGTATTACCAGCAACCGAGGCAGCACAACTGCCGAGGCAGTAGCTTAGGTATTACATCTCAAAACAATCAGAAAATGTCCCTCTTTAGTAGTAATGTATTACCAGCAACCGAGGCAGCAGAGCTGCCGAGGCAGTAGTTCAAGTATTATAAAAAAGTAAGTAAAGTGTCCTTCTTTTAGGTATTTATGTACTATAGGAAAGCCGAGGCAGCTGTGCTGCCGAGGTAGTGGCTCATGTATTACAAAATAATGAGAAATTATTCGTCTTTAGTAGTAATGTATTACCAGCAACCGAGGCAGCAGAGCTGCCGAGGCAGTAGCTTAGGTATTACTTGTCAAAGCAATCAGAAACTGTTCCTCTTTAGTAGTAATGCATTACCAGGAACCGAGGCGGCAAAGCTGCCGAGGCAGTAGTTCAAGTATTATAAAAAAATAAGTAAAGTGTCCTTCTTTTAGGTATTTATGTACTATAGGGAAGCCGAGGCAGCTGTGCTGCCGAGGTAGTGGCTCAAGTAGTACAAAATAATGAGAAATTGTTCATCTTTAGTAGTAATGTATTACCAGCAACCGAGGCAGCAGAGCTGCCGAGGCAGTAGCTTAGGTATTACTTGTCAAAGCAATCAGAAAATGTTCCTCTTTAGTAGTAATGCATTACCAGGAACCGAGGCGGCAAAGCTGCCGAGGCAGTAGTTCAAGTATTATAAAAAAATAAGTAAAGTGTCCTTCTTTTAGGTATTTATGTACTATAGGGAAGCCGAGGCAGCTGTGCTGCCGAGGTAGTGGCTCAAGTAGTACATAATAATGAGAAATAGTTCATCTTTAGTAGTAATGTATTACCAGCAACCGAGGCAGCAGAGCTGCCGAGGCAGTAGCTTAGGTATTACATTACAAAGCAATCAGAAAATGTTCCTCTTTAGTAGTAATGTATTACCAGCAACCGAGGCAGTACTTCAAGTATTATAAAAAAATAAGTAAAGTGTCCTTCTTTTAGGTATTTATGTACTATATGGAAGCCGAGGCAGCTGTGCTGCCGAGGTAGTGGCTCAAGTAGTACAAAATAATGTAAAATTGTTCCTCTTTAATAGTAATGTATTACCAGCAACCGAGGCAGCAGAGCTGCCGAGGCAGTAGCTTAGGTATTACATTACAAAGCAATCAGAAAATGTTCCTCTTTAGTAGTAATGTATTACCAGCAACCGAGGCAGCAAAGCTGCCGAGGCAGTAGCTTAGGTATTACATTACAAAGCAATCAGAAAATGTTCCTCTTTAGTAGTAATGTATTATCAGTAACCGAGGCAGTAGCTTAGGTATTACATCACAAAGCAATAAGAAAATGTTCCTCTTTAGTAGTAATGTATTACCAGTAACCGAGGCAGCAGAGCTGCCGAGGCAGTGGCTTAAGCATTATAAAGCAATAAGTCAAGGTTTTAAGTATTTATGTACTATATGGAAGCCGAGGCAGCTATATCATCATTATAACCGTATTTGAGGTTAAAATAGAACACTTTCAACCATAAAAAAAGCATTATTTCATTTATATCGATATTAGTCATTCACAACAATCACAATACTGTGAAAATTTTGTGAATTTTCATTTTTTAACGTTCTTATATCATTTTTGATAACAAAATCGAACACAAAAAATGCGATTTAGAACTTATTATTAAGATAATCAATCGCAACGATGCCTTTTATTGTGAAAATTTTTGTGAATATTAATTTTTATCAAATATATCATCATTATAACCGTATTTCGGGTTAAATTTTGTGAACTTACGTTTTTATATCATTTTTGATATAAAATTCAAACATTTTAATACAAAAAATGCGATTTTAAATTCATTATTAAGATAATTATTCACAACGATAACTTTTATTGTGAAAATTTTATGGATATTAATTTCTTTATTAAATATATCATTATCACAGTATTTTGGATTAAAATAGAACATTTTTAACCAACAAAAAATGCAATATTTCATTTATACCGATATAAGTCATTCACAACTTTGTGAAAATTTTGAGAATTTTCATTTTTTAACGTTCTTATATCATTTTTTATACAAAAATCAAAGATTTTAATACAAAAATGCGATTTTGAATTCATTATTAAGATAATCAATCGCAACGATATCTTTTATTGTGAAAATTTTGTGAATATTTATTTTTTATCAAATATATCATCATTATAACTGTATTTGGGGTTAAAATAGAACATTTTTAACCAACAAAAAATGCAATATTTCATTTATACCGATATTAGTCATTCACAACAATCACATCTTTGTGAAAATTTTGTGAACTTACATTTTTTAACATTTTTATATCATTTTTGATATAAAATTCAAACATTTTAACACAAAAAATGCGATTTTAAATTCATTGTTAAGATAATTATTCACAACGATAACTTTTATTGTGAAAATTTTGTGAATATTAATTTGTTTATTACATATATCATCATCATTACAGTATTTGGGATTAAAATTGAACATTTTCAACAAAAAAAAATGCATTGTTTCATTTATATCGATATTAGTCATTCACAACAATCACAACTTTGTGAAAATTTTGTGAATTTTCATTTTTTTAACGTTCTTATATCATTTTTGATATCAAAATTGATCATTTTAATACAAAAAATGCGATTTAAAACTTATTATTGAGATAATCAATCGCAATGATGCCTTTCATTGTAAAAATTTTGTGAATATTAATTTTTATCAAATATATCATCATTATAACCGTATTTATGGTTAAAATAGAACATTTCTAACTAACAAAAAATACATTATTTCATTTATATCGATATTAATCATTCACAACAATCACAATTTTGTGCAAATTTTGTGAATTTTCATTTTTTAACAGTTTTATATCATTTTTGATACCAAAATCGAACATTTTAACACAAAAAATGCGATTTTAAATTTATTATTAGGATAATCATTCACAACGATAACTTTTATTGTGAAAATTTTGTGAATATTAATTTGTTTATTAAATATATCATCATCATTACAGTATTTAGGGTTAAAATTGAACATTTTTAACAAAAAAAAAATGCATTGTTTCATTTATATCGATATTAGTCATTCACAACAACCACACCTTTGTGAAAATTTTGTGAATTTTCATTTCTTTACGTTTTTATATGATTTTTAATATCAAAATCGAACATTTTGACACAAAAAATGCGATTTAAAACTTATTATTAAGATAATCAGCCGCAACGATGCGTTTTATTGTGAAAATTTTTGTGAATATTAATTTTTTATCAAATAAATCATCATTATAACTGTATTTGGGGTTAAAATAGAACATTTTTAACCAACAAAAAATGCAATATTTCATTTATACCGATACTAGTCATTCACAACAATCACAACTTTGTGAAAATTTTGTGAACTTACGTTTTTATATCATTTTTGATATAAAATTCAAACATTTTAACACAAAAAATGCCATTTTAAGTTCATTATTAAAATAATCAATCGCAAAGATATCTTTTATTGTGAAAATTTTGTGAATATTAATTTCTTTATTAAATATATTATCATTATCACCGTATTTTGGATTAAAATAGGACATTCTTAACCAAAAAAATGTATTATTTCATTTATGTCAATATTAGGCATTCACAACAATCACAATTTTGTGAAAATTTTGAGAATTTTCATTTTTTAACGATTTTATATCATTTTTAATATCAAAATCGAACATTTTAATACAAAAAATGCGATTTTAAATTCATTATTAAAATAATCAATCGCAACGATATCTTTTATTGTGAAAATTTTGTGAATATGACTTTTTTTATCAAATATATCATCATTATAACTGTATTTGGGGTTAAAATAGAACATTTTTAACCAACAAAAAATGCATTATTTCATTTATACCGATATTAGTCATTCACAACAATCACAACTTTGTGAAAATTTTGTGAACTTACATTTTTTAACGTTTTTATATCATTTTTGATATAAAATTCGAACATTATAACACAAAAAATGCGATTTTCAATTCATTATTAAGAAAACGAAAACTTTTATTGTGAAAATTTTGTGAATATTAACTTGTTTATTGAATATATCATCATTATCACCGTATTTTGGATTAAAATAGGACATTCTTAACTAAAAAAATGTATTATTTCATTTATATCAATATTAGGCATTCACAACAATCACAACTTTGTGAATATTTAGTGAATTTTCATTTTTAACGTTCTTACATCATTTTTGATATCAAATTCGAACATTTTAATAGAAAAAATGCGATTTTAAAATCATTATTAAGATAATCACTCGCAAAGATATCTTTTATTGTGAAAATTTTGTGAATATTAATTTTTTATCAAATATATCATCATCACAATCGCGTTTGGTATTAAAATAGAACATTTTTAACCAAAAGAATTGAATTATTTAATTTATATCGACGTTAGTCATTCACAACATTGTGAAAATTTTATTAATTTTCATTTTTTAACATTTTTGGTATCAAAATCGAACATTTTAACACAAAAAATGCGATTTTAAATTTAATATTAAGATAATCATCTCAACGATAACTTTTATTGTGAAAATGTTGTGAATTTTTAAATTTTTTTACTTACTTTGTACAACGTTTGAACGTTTTCGCCAACATATTCACAAGCGTACACATTTCCATCCTTTAAGCTAACCTCAACGGGATCTCCGACGGAATAGGACGAAATTCCCTCTGTAGTTATAGGCGATAACGGTTTTGAAACAACATTTTCCGCGAGAACATCACTCACAAAGCTTCCATCTTTCACCACGTAAAATCCAAACGTTTTCGTTAAGCGGTGATTCAAAACTTCCGCTTTATAAAAACGACCATTCCCGTGTTTTTTGGCCCAAACTTTCGTTGCTGGTTTAAAAATTTCCTTAAAAAAAAAATTAATTTAATTAAAACATTTTTTTTTTAATTTTAATTTTACTTTTTCTTGTTCCGGTTCTCGTTTCCACCGCCCATCTTTTAATTTCGGGTAAGTCCTCAACGTTTCGTTGCGTTCTAATCGCTTACTAATAGATGGGGCCAATATCTTTAAAATATTTTCTACGCGAACCCCTAATTTTTTCGGGGTTAAAGCCGAAATTTTTTCGTCCAAAGTCTTGGCGCGTTCTTGAGACATCAGGAGGCGTTTTGGGTTATTCAATTTCTTTTTTAACGCCATCTGACGTTGATATTTACAATACCACGGTTCTTTTCGGTTTTTTCGAATCTTTTTCTTTTGTTGATTTTCGCGTTGTTTTTCATCAACCGCGATTAATTCACTTTCGATGTCTTTTAATGAAAATTTATTAGTTGATGTTGTATCATCTTTTTCTTTTAAATCATCATCTTCATTAAAATTTTCCGATTTTAACTCAATTTCTTCTAAGACTTTATTGGTAACTTTGGAATCTTTTTGAATCTTTTGGTCTAAATTTTCTTGGTCGATTTTCTTAACATCCTCGGATGTTGTTATGGGTTCCAACGACATCGGATAAAACCGTTCCGAATTGTTAAATTCGACGTTACACGAATACGAATAAAATTTTTGGTTTGTCCAAATCAAATTGGGCCGATTTTTCGGCGGCTTATTTTCTTTCGGCTTTACTATTTCATTTTCCTCCATTTTCTCAACTTGCTTATTAATCTCCTCCTTAATAGCCACCATTTCCTCCTCGAAAACTTGCTCCGCTTCTTGCTGTTGTTGCTGGTTATTCAAAAACGCCTGATCATCATCAGCAATGAAATCGTTTAAGGTTGGCTCCGAAATTTGGTTTTGAAATGGCGTTAAATTTGTGAACTGGCTTTGATTTTGATACTGATTAGTTTCGGGGAATTGATTTTGAGGCGCAAATTGAGTCGGAATCGCTACTATCGAGTATTCCGATGGCATTACAATCGATTGTTGCATTCCAATGAGATTCTGAACGTTGTAACCGGGCGGAGTTGGACCCGATAAGTAATTTTGTATCGCACAAAAATTTAAATTTTGATTCATTTGATTCAAATTTTGACTCGTTACTATCAAATTTTGATTCTGAACCAAATTTGTTTGATTTTGTAACAAATTTCCTTGATTTCGTATCAAATTTGCTTGATTTATCATCAAATTTCCTTGATTTTGTATCAAATTAGGTTGATTTTGTATCAAATTAGGTTGATTTTGAACCAAATTTGCTTGATTTTGAACCAAATTACTTTTTTGAACCAAATTAGGTACACTTTGAACCAAATTACTTTGATTTTGAACCAAATTATGTACACTTTGTACCAAATTCGTTTGATTTTGCATCAAATTAGCTTGATTTTGATTCAAATTAGGTATATTTTGAACCAAATTACTTTTTTGTCCCACATTAGGTAGATTTTGAACCAAATTAGTTTCATTTTGACCCAAATTCGTTTGATTCTGCATCATATTGGCTTGATTTTGACCCAAATTACTTTTTTGTCCCAAATTAGGTAGATTTTGACCCAAATTCGTTTGATTCTGCATCATATTAATTTGATTTTGACCCAAATTAGGTAAATTTTGTACTAACGTCACATTTTCGGAGTAATTAATCACAGTTGGACTAGAATTTTGTAAATTACTACGATTTGGGACAGCTTCGTTAACTTTCTGCGATGACATTTCGACTTTTACCGCATCTTTTTGGCCTGGTTTAATAATTTCCTGTTTTTGACTTGAATTAACTAAAACACTCCTCGATTTCATCGATTTAAGCCCTTTTTTATCATCTTTAAACGTGTAAATAGGCGATTTAATCAACTTTATGTCACCGTGCGCGAAATCTTCAACCTTAACCTCAACTTTAACCGCGGATTGCGGCGAATTCACTTTTAAACTTTTCATTTTCAAGTTTTCGCACATTTGATGAGATTTCGTTACATTTGAATCGTTAGAATTGATTATTTTAACGTTCGGATTATTTATCGCATTTGAAGTGACGTTTATCGCCGCCATTTTGCGCGGCTTTGGCGGGATTTTTAAATTTTTATTTTGCAAATTCAAATTTTTATTTTGTAAATTCAAATTTAAACTTTGCATATTTAAATTTGAACTTTGTGTATTTAAATTCAAACTTTGCGCGTTCAAATTCATATTTTGTAAATTCAAATTTTGCGAATTCAAATTTTGCGTGCTAAAATTTTGCAAATTCAAATTTGGTGAACTCAAACCTTGCGAATTCAAATTTTGCGTATTCGGAATCGTTAAATTATTACTAAACGGTAAATTAATACTGATATTAGCACCCGATTTTTGAAAATTCGAAGGAATTTGAATCGTTTTGACGTTTGACGTTTTGAGGTTAGGTTTTTTCATAACCTTCATTTTATCGTTTAATTCGTTATCGTACTTTATTTCCTTTTCTTCTTTCGTCATTAATATCTTATCTAATCGGTCGTAATCTTCCTCCTTTAAAATTAAATCCTTTTCTGGATTCTCCTCCAAAATCTTATCTAACCTTTGATAATTAGGATCATTCGTTTCTGAGTTAAGCATATGAACGATGTTTTGAAACGTTTTTTGGTCGCCGTTTCCGTTGGTTTTCCCCAAAAATATAACCTCATCCGATATTGACTTATTTATTTCTTTGTTTATGTTGATAGATGGCGCTTGGAGTAATTTGTGTAAAGTAGGGACCGCTTTTTGCATGGTCCCTGGAATTAAAGGTTTTATTTTGTTGTTGGTGGTTGTTGAAGTTTTATGCAATATGTACATGTTTTTGAATTTCGAATGATTTGGGTTTAAACTTCCCATACTTTGCAAAGACTTTTGAATACTCTTCATAACCTTACTTTTATAAATTGGAACTTTTTTCTTTGATTCTTCTTGATACACGCCTTTTTGATTCCGGTTTAATTTGTCTAATATTTCTTTTCGGACGATATTCTTCGAAACCACCGCTTTTATTTCTTTGGGAATCGTATTTTTCGTCACTTTCTTTAACACAACATCTTTCGGAAGATAAACATAATCAGAATCTATTTTATTTGGTGATGTTTGAGTCTCAGCTATTAATTTCGGCATATTTCCTTCTTCGCTTTTAATACTTTCTTCTAATTTTATGGGTTTAGCTTCAACGTTTTGTTTTATTAAGGTTGGCATTTTCTTTGGTTTGCGAATTTTCTTTAATTCCGACGTTAAAGACTGCCTTTTCATTAATTCTGTTTTAGGGACTTCCCCCACAAAATTAAAAAATTGCTTTTCGTGTAATGCATTAACATCATCTTTTGGTGAGGTTATATTTAAAGTTTTCTTAACAGAAACTTCGTAATTCTTTAAATCCTCATCCTCAAATATCTCTGTTTTTGGTACAATCAACCCAGAATGTTCTGGTTGAATCTGATATCGACTCCTCATCAACTCCTCATGTTCTTGCTCCGCCTCCTTAATAATATTGTTAATGGCTAAACAAGTTTTATCCAACTCCTCATCTAAAGCTGCCATATCAGTCACTTTTTTATGCTTCTTACACTTCTCTTTATGCTCTTTTTTGTGCTTCTTATGTTTCTTCTTCTCCTCCTCTTTAACGAATCCAATTGGAGCCACAACGGGGCCACAAACCTTCTTCGACTTAGTATCCAATGGCGTGAACAACCCACTTCGTTCAATTTCATCGATCGGGTTAATTTCTCTTCGTTGAGGTTTATTTTCGGGTTTTTTCGTTTTTGCTTTTGCCGTTTTTGGTAGAAATGGGCCACAAGATGATGGCGGTTTAAAATCTTCATCAGCGTTCTTCTTTCGCTTCACTTTCCTCTTTTTTGCAACCACCTCATAACCCTCGTCGTAAATCGACGCTTCCCCAACATCGATTTCCCCAGCTTTCAACCAAATATCTTCTAAAACTTCTAATTGTTGTTCATCGGGGCTCACTTCATCTCCTTGTTCGGCATCCATATCTTCTTGAATTAATTCAAGTTGAAGCTCAGTGGGGAATTCTGATAAACTAAAGCCATGGGAGAAACCTCCAGAGGCCATCGATCGAGACGCTTTTGGGGGGCGACGCTTTAATGGGGCTTCTAAAAAGCTTTGTGGTAATTCTTGGTTATTTTTGTTGCAAAGGATGTCTTGGGGTAAAGGTAACGGGGCTGCTGATTGCTTATTTGGTTCTTCTGGATGAGGACCAATGTCTAATCCTTGTAACCATTTATCATATCTAAAAAAATATTTAATAAAAATGAATTGGATATTAAAATAGTTTAGTATACAAGGAGAAAAATTAAAAAAATTGAATTTGAGGCTGTCTAAAAGTGCCCTAAAGATAGAATGCATTAAAATAACTTCATTGGTGTTTATCAAAATGGTTCAAATTGATTCAAAACGACTTTTAATTACTTGGTAGAGAAGAAATAAGACAAAAAAATTAATAAGGATGATTTCCACAAACTTCAAAGATTTTAGAATACGGAAAAAGCTACCAAAAACATCTCTAGGATCCTTAATTAGGATGAAAAAAATCAAAATGATGATTTTGACGTTCTTTGAGTGTCCCAAAGGTACAAGAAATCAAAAAAACTTCATTGGTGCTTGTCAAAATGACTCAAATTGATTAAAAACGTTTTTAAATTAATAAATAAAGATAAAAGAAGTTAAAATAATTAATAAGGATGTTTTCCAAAAGCTCCAAAGATTTTAGAATATGAGAAAAAGATGGTTGGTTTGAATCAAAATAATTCTAAGCTACCAAAAACAACTCTAGGATACTTAATTAGGATGATAAAGTTCAAAAAAATGATTTTGATGTTTTTTGAAAGTGTCCCAAAGATACAAAGAATCAAAAAACGTTAATTGGTGTTTGCCAAAAACACTCAATTAGATTAAAAACGTTTTTAAATTAATAAATAAATTCAAAAGAAGTTAAAATAATTAATAAGAATGTTTTCTAAAAGCTCCAAGGATTTTAGAATATGAGAAAAAGATAGTTGATTTGAATCAAAATCATTCTAACGTACCAAAAACATCTCTAAGATAATTAATTATGATAAAAAATTCCAAAAAAATTAAATTGACGTATTTTTAAAGTGTCCCAAAGATACAAAGAATCAAAAAACGTTAATTGGTGTTTGTCAAAATGACTCAAATTGATTAAAAACGTTTCTAAATTAATAAATAAAGTCAACAGAAGTTAAATTAATTAATTAGGATGTTTGCCAAAAGCTCCAAAGATTTTAGAATATGAGAAAAAGATGGTTGGTTTGAATCAAAATAATTCTAACCTAACAAATATATCTCTAGAATACCTAATTAGGATGATAAAATTCAAAAAAGTGATTTTGACGTTTTTTGAAAGTGTCCCAAATATACAAAGAATCAAAAACAGTCATTTTTTAATTATTAAATTAAGAAGAAAGAAGTTAAAAAAATTAATAAAGAATTGAAAAATAGAAACAATAAAACGAGCTATTGAGAGGGCAATGTTGGGGATCAATTTTAGAGACAGAATGGACAATGAGGAGATCTTCTAAAATCGCAGTAGTAAGACAAAAGAGCCAAAAGATCATCCAAATGGAGGGCTTGGGCAACAAATAGCAGTGTGGGAAGACAATAACAGAGATAGCTGGATGACATTAAGATTTGGGGGAAGAAATTAGAAACAATAGCAACAATCAACTATATAGATTACTAGGTTGATGGTAAAAATGGTTCGATATGAGCAAATTTATTTATATAATAAGGTTTCTTAGAAAACTTCCTAAACTGAGTAAATTGAGGTTAAGTTGTATTACCGATCAGGTTGAAATCGCTTCACAAAAGTATCCATGGATATTTTAACCATATCCTTACTACAAGTACATTGCATTGCACGTTTTCCATACTCAATCCAACGGGGCGTTGCAAAATTAGTTGACTCGGCGCAATTAAAACCATGATTAAACCCAGCATGATAACCATATGGAAAAGTAATCATTATTTCACCTTCTTCTTGTGTGATCTAATAAAAACAAGTAAAATTAATTGATTTAAAATAAAATAAATTGATCAAAAAAAATTTTAGGTTATAAATTTTTATGTCAAAAAAATTTTTTAGGTTATAAATTTTAAATAATAATTTTACCCACCTTATTATAAGGAATTGAATACTGTCTAAGAATTTGTGGAGAAATTAGCGTCATTTTGTGGCGAAGAAATGCTTGGCAAGTTTTATAACTGCTTGGAAAAAAACCATTTGCGAGTCTTTCGAGTCGTCGGCCATGTTCTGGGGGAATCGAATACCTAAAAAATAAATATTATAAATTTTAATTCAATTAAAAGGAATAAAAATGAAATAACCATGTTTTTGGAGCCCCAAAATGTAAATAATTAATCGAGTATAAATCCATATCTTCCGTGTGCCAAGCAAAAGTAGTTTTCCACATTCCAAAATATAAATAAGCCGTGTTAACCCCTTCAATTGAGATGCCATAATCCTCATTGACATAATCGAGGATGGTTCCTAATCGATTTATATTCCACTCCTAAAATTAAAAAAAAAAATTTAAACATAACCTCAAATTAAAAAAAAAAATTTTTACATTAACTTCCGGGTCGGTTAAACTCCCAGAAACATCTGCCCCATAAATCGGGGCTATATAAGTAATATTCTTCCAATATTTTCGCTCTAAATCCTCATAATCGAAATGTCGCGGGGTGCAATATCTCTCAGAATTAGCCAACTCGGAGTATTGTTTCACCGTCATGGGTTTTTTTTGGATATTAATTTGTTGATAAAGTCCTTGTTTTCCTGTAACCACCTGACAAATCGGAGCCGGGATCGAGATGTTTAATTTTTCTAAATCATAACCGGATTTTCGAGGGACCCATTCCGGTGGTGGTATAACCTAAAAATTTTTTGTTTCAATACCAACTATAACAAAAAAAACACTTTTACCTTAGCCAAACCGGCTTTATGGGCCCCCTTCGACTCCATGTGCTCGACATACTTCGAGAAATCCTTAAACTCGTCCCAAGTAGGGCGAAAAACCATAATTCTAAACGAAAATATCGATTATTTACATCAAAAAGTTAGGTTATGTTTTGACTCACTTCGGAAAACGTTGACTGCCGGAGTCCGACATGGTGAAAATTATATTTTTCAAGTCGTTCTTAACGGAAATACACCATTTACATCACGTTATCACCGCGATTTTAAAGAAAATTCTATAAAAAACAGGATTTATTTACACGAGACACTATCGAATAATAGCGGAGGCCATTTTTGTTTTCATAAAATTCACGTAGACAAAAATTCACGTTTAATTACACCCGGGGGCGGTGTCGGTGCGCGAAACGATCACGTTTAGTTTAAATCAACACGTACGATTACGTTTCATTTTAATTTAAGATTAATACGAACCGTTTTAATCGCGAAACATAAACATCTTTTTGCAGAAGTGATTGGTGATGAGCTAACTTCAGACTCGATTGTAAAGCTAAACTATTCGGTGTATGCAACCCAAATAACATCAGTGACGTTTCGGTTGTTTAATTTTTTTAAAAAATTATTTTTGGTTAAAAAAAAATAAATTAAAATTCAAGTTAATGACGTTTTAGGTTTTCAAAACATTGCGCGCGTTGGAAAAATTGGTTTAATTCGAGTATGATCGCTCCTAATGGTTCGCACAAGATTCGTGAATGGTTTACGAATACTGAATGCATTGCCGGGTGTTAAATTTCTTTTTGCGAATCCGTTCCGTTTAACTGCAGATAAATCGACGTTTTACCACCCGCAAGAATTGTTCGCGTTGCAATTAAAACGTAAACCGATACGAATAAAACCCCCCGAAACTAAGTACAAAACCCCCGGAGTTTTCACCGTTCGTGCATTCCCCACAGCCGAAGAAATCAACCTGGAAGCTCTTTTACCAGTTCTTGAGGACGCGTTGTCGTTGAAAGCCGAACATATTCAACAAAGTTTGGATGTTTTGAGAGCAGTGAATGAGTCGACTCTTGGGTGTGAGTCTCAAGAGATTTATGTTTTTCGGGAAGGAGTTGTTGTGCTTTGGAACGTCCCTTCGATAGCAATTAACAATATTTTGGCAGAAGTACACAAATTTGAACATCATCGTTACGCTAATCACGTGGTTGAGCAGGACTCTGAAACAATCGGATACGTTTACAATTACAATCAAGAAGATTACGTTGGAATGACCGAAAAACAAGAAGTCATGTTATCACCCACAAACACTCAGTGGGAAAAATACGTAACATCCCACGTATTAGCAGCCAACGTTAAATTAACAGTTTGGGAGCGACAATTAGAAAAATATATAAGAGACGTAGAATTTATTACGGAAGATTTAAAGTATGGGAGGCAAATTCGCATGTCAGAACATCGCGTTTTAAGGAAACACGGCGCAATCTTTGCGTTACGACACGTAATCAATTTAAGTTCAGCGCTTTTAGAACCCCCTCAAATGATGAATTATACGATCCGATTAGACACCATGTACAAGGATTTAAACACTTTCTATGCAATGCAAAAACGGTTACGATTTATTAAAGAAAAAATGAACCATTGTCTCGAATTAATATTGTTATTAAGCGCTTATTTAAAAGACAAACACCGATTGAGACTAGAATGGCTGGTTATCGGATTGATTCTCATCGAATTATGTTTCGAAACGTTTTATTGTGTCGATAGATTTTTTCCTATTTTTAAGTAACAAGAAAGAGATTTTTGTCTGCAATAAACTTCTTTTTCAACTCAGCTTATTCTTTTATAGCTTAATCTTCTATTTTTAACGATTTAACCTCACATTTAACAAACGTCAAATAACATAACCTAAAAAAATAAATTTACCTTATTTTTCATCACCACATCAAAAAAGGACTCATTTATGATCGTGATTAAGATTATAATTAATAATAATCATCAAAAAAGTTGATACAAATCATATATACCACTAGACGAGGTTAAATCTTAAAATTAATTAACATAACCTCAATTTTTTTAAAATTTTCTTTCATTAAAGAATTTAAAAAGGTGTTTCCATTAATTAATTTAGTAGTTGCGATTACAAATTCAACGTTCGTATCTTCTTGTTACGAAATAAACCTTAAATTGGATATCTACAACAAAAATAATTTTCGAAATATAAATTTACCTCATTTTTTCATCACCACATCAAAAAAGGACTCATTTATGATCGTAATTAAGATTATAATTAATAATAATCATCAAAAAAAGTCGATACAAATCATATATACCACTAGACGAGGTTAAATTGGTTAAATCTTAAAATTAATTAACATAACCTCAATTTTTTTTTAATTTTCTTACATTAAAGAATTTAAAAGGTGTTTCCATTAATTAATTTAGTAGTTGCGATTACAAATTCAACGTTCGAATCTTCTCGTTTTGAAATAAACCTTAAATCCGATATCTACAACAAAAATAATTTTCAAAACATAACTTTAAAGAATAAATTTACCTTATTTTTCACCACATTAAAAAGGACTTATTTATGAGCGTAATTAAGATTATAATTAATAATATTCTCCAAAAAAAAGTAGATACAAATCATATATACGACTAGACAAGGTTAAATCTTAAAATTAATTAACATAACCTCATTTTTTTTTTAATTTTCTTACATCAAAGAATTTAAAAAGGTGTTTCCATTAATTAATTTCGTAGTTGCGATTACAAATTCAACGTTCGAGTCTTCTTATTTCGAAATAAACCTTAAATCGGATATCTACAACAAAAGTAATTTTCGAAACATAACCTCAAAAAATAAATTTACCTCATTTTTCACCACCACATCAAAAAAGGACTCATTTATGACCGTGATTAAGATTATAATTAATAATAATCATCAAAAAAAGTCGATACAAATCATATATACCACTAGACGAGGTTAAATTGGTTAAATCTTAATGTTAATTAACATAACCTCAAAAAATTTTTAATTTTTTTACATTAAAGAATTTAAAAAGGTGTTTCCATTAATTAATTTCGTAGTTGCGATTACAAATTCAACGTTCGAGTCTTCTTGTTTCGAAATAAACCTTAAAGCGGATATCTACAACAAAAATATGAATTTTTGAAACATAACCTCGAAAAAAAATTACCTCGGCGAAGGTGCACCCGCCTATAAAGAAGATTAAAACGACTTTCGTTGAGTTGTTGTTGTTTAAAGGGTTTCCTGATAAATACTCTAAGGTGGGGCCTAAAAATCATTCAAAAAGTCAATAATTTCTTGTTATTTTTGATTAATCTCACCGGGAAGGAGCCCCAAATAATCTTGTAGTTGTTTCCACCCCCCATTTTTCGTTAAATGCTCCACTAATCGCACACTTAAAGGTGCATAAATACAATGAACGTAGCTTATATCTGTTGGATTAACTTCTGATGTATCCTCAACTGTTAATTGTAAGCCTTTTCGAAGAACCGTATATTGCCTAGTTCCGGATTGAACTTTTAATAACCCAACTTTTTCGAGGTTAATCAACGCGGGTAACACTTCTAACCCATAAACTTGCACGATTTCGCGTTTGTAATAGTCTAAAAGTCTCGATTTTAGCCCAGAGCTTGTTAAACATTGTAAACAAATCAATCGTAACACTTTTATTAACGGCTTTTTCTGCGAGATCATATCCTCGATGAAAGGATGCGCCTTATCCGATTGCATGCAATTCAAAAATTCTTGCTCGACTTGTAACCCATCTAAAAATTCGTAAGTATCGGTAACCTCTTTGATACATTCCGCAATCGCGGTGTGTTGCGATAACGATTTTTTATTGGCTAAAATCGCGGGTAATCGTTGCACGAACAACTTCATTTCCGGGACGCTTTTCTCGTGGCGATCCTCTAATTGCGCGCTAATTAATTTGGCGCGTTTCGATAAATACGGACCGACCCCGTTAAAATTTTTATCCCTCAAATCGGCGTAAAGGGGATCCCCGGAATCCAAAATTAACGTCTTTTTATCTTCTTGCAAAGACTCCATGTGTCTCTCATCGTTACTCATTAATTTATCGGCCGGAATTGTAACCGCATTTCCGTTTAACCCAAAAACTTCGTCAATTAACCCCTCGTAAGTTAATTGAGTAGCCAATGTTGATATCAAATCAACCGAACGATCGATTAGAATCATTTGGTCGATGCAACTACCACGTTCGAATTGAAAATCTTCTTTTTGGAGCTTTAATAGTAAATCATGGACTTGTTTTGAAGCCGGGCCTTTACCCCAAACTCTTCCAATTGGGCCAAATTTCGATTGGAGGAAAATTATCGAGCGCGCTACGTGGTAAAGACTTGTTGGATCATTTTCTAGGTTGTATTCCCTTTAATTAAGTTATACCTTAATTACATTTTTAATTTGATTTATTTTAATTAAAGAAACTCACCGAAAAGCGTCGGGGATCTCCATTGATAACAAATCAGAATCGAATGGAAAGAAATAACAACAAAATTCCTCAATCGTTTTTAAACTCCCTTTAATTCCACAATGCTCAAGCTTATTAAGACACAATAAACTCCTTCTTGGGGCAAAAATTAAATGGTAATTTCGATCCATCCCAACCCGGTTATTTTGCAAATCAATTTTAATACTCAAAGCGATATGTTCCATTAACTCCAATTTCGGGCGACAAATAAAAATTATATGTTTAGCCACGCAATTTGGTAGAGGCGGGTTTTCAATGGGGTACATCTTTTCCACCCCATACTCTTTTAAAACGGTGTATTTTGCAATCAAACCCGCCGGACCTTGAAGTTGGGTGTCCCATACCAAAGCTTTCGATCCGGAATGTTTCTCAATTAACGATATTAAATTAGCCCCCGCTAAGGAATGTATTAACGAAACGTCCACTTTTCCACCTTTTAAATGCGACATTTTTCGATTTAAACCCAATTTTGACGCATAACCTAAAAATTTGACGTTTATTAAAATGACGTTTAATAAAAAATAATTTTATCATTACAAATCATTTTTAAATTAAGCAGAATTAATTTAGTTAAATCTAATTTATTTGTAACGATTTAATTTAGTTTTTGTAATATAATTAAATTAAATAAATAAAAAAAATAATTTTTGATTTGGGCGCCATCTAGTGACAAAAAAAAATTACTATCTTTGGTGGTAAATAATAAATAATTCGTTTAAAATCAAATAAAATTTAATAAAAAACACGTTCTTATTAATAAATTATAATGTTATTAATATTATAATAAAAAAGATTTTAAAAAAATAACTAAAAATTTTTTTTTGAAACCACATGACATAACCTCAAAATAAAAAATGCTAATTCGTTTTTTTTGCGTAATGATATTTCCTTAAATGATAACGTAGTTTATATTGAAGAAACACGTGTTATATTACAATAAACTGATAACCTTAACAAAAACGAAAGTAAGTTGACCTCATTTCCGCTACAAATTCTCATTCTCATTTTTTTAGAGGTTAGAAAATGTCCACAATAAGTAAATTCGAAGACCGAAAAATGGGAAGGGGCCGAGTATCGTCGGGTTTAACCCACGAATGCGGCGTGTTTGGATTAGTAACAACGGGAGATGAAGAATCCCTCGAAGTCTCGCAATTATTACTTTTCGGCCTCGAAGCGCTCCAACACCGAGGCCAAGAATCAACGGGAATCGTTACGAGCGATGGAAAAGTGTTTCATACGCATAAAGGGATGGGGTTGGTTCGAAACGTTTATAACGCGGAAAATGTCAGGAAATTAACGGGTTATTTAGGGATTGGACATACCCGATACTCAACAGCCGCTGCATCAGAACAAGTTAATTGCCAACCTTTCGTGGTACACTCAATGCATGGTTTATTAGCGGTCGCTCATAATGGGGAATTAGTTAATGCAGCAAGTTTAAGAAAAATGGTAAAATTTTTTTTTGACATTTTGAGGTTAAAATTTTTTTTGACACTTTGAGGTTATAATTTTTTTTTTTTTACATTTTGAGGTTATAATTATAATTTTTATTTATTTTAGGTACTTCAAAGAGGTGTTGGGTTATCAACGAGTTCTGATAGCGAATTAATAACGCAAGCTTTATGTTTAAATCCTCCGGAAGGTGAAGTAAACGGCCCCGATTGGCCGGCGAGGATAAAACATTTAATGCAATTAGCCCCGTTAAGTTACTCTTTGGTGATTATGTTGAAAGATCGAATTTACGCCGTAAGAGATCCCTATGGGAATAGACCGCTGTGTTTGGGGAGATACCCAGCACCTGAAGGTGCTAAATTTTAATTTATTAATAAATTTTTTTTTAATTTTTAACATTTTTAGTATTGAATGGGTGTTCGCCGGAAGGGGGTGCAACCGGTTGGGCCGTTGCGTCCGAATCATGCGCTTTTTTATCGTACATTCAATACGAACGTGAGGTATTTCCTGGGGAAATCATCGAAATGAGATCTTCGGGCGTTCGAACGGTCGAAATTGTTGGACGTCCCAATAAGAATAAGCAAGCTTTTTGCATTTTTGAGTACGTTTATTTCGCACGCCCCAACAGCGTCTTTGAGGGGCAAGAGGTTTATAAGGTTCGGATGCAATGCGGGAAACAATTAGCTTTGGAGCACCCCGTTGAGGCGGATTTAGTTGGATCAGTTCCCGAATCGGGAAACGCGGCCGCTTATGGATATTCAAAACAAGTTAGGGATTTATTTCTTATTTAATTCATTATTTTTTGGTTACTTTTTAGTCAAAAATTCCTTTTGGCGAATTATTAACTAAAAATACTTATGTTGGGAGGACTTTTATTCAGCCGAATAACCGTTTGAGGCAATTAAACGTTTCTTTAAAATTTTGTGAGTTAATTTAAAGAAAAAATCGACTTTTTACATATTTTTTGTTATTTTAGGCCCTATTAGTGCTAATGTAAAGGATAAAAGGGTCATTTTAATCGATGATTCAATCGTTCGGGGTAACACAATTGGCCCCATTATTAAGTTGCTTCGAAAAGCGGGGGCTAAGGAGGTTCATATTCGAGTTGCAAGCCCTCCTTTACGATTTCCTTGTTACATGGGGATTAATATTCCAACTCGGCAAGAATTAATAGCGAATACGCATGAGTCTAAGGATTTATCAGTACAAGTTGGTGAGTTGAAATGAATGATTAATAAAAAGATCTTACCTGGTGTTTTAGGGGCGGATAGTTTGCATTATTTAAGCGTTGATGGGCTTGTTAAGGCGGTCCAGCAAGACATAAAGGATTCCTCCCCGGATATTGGGCACTGCACGGCGTGCTTGACTGGAAATTATCCTGGTGGGGTCCCCGATGAAATCGATTGGTGATGAAGAGATTTGTTAGGTTAGAATTTTAGAGTTTGTTTCTTTTGCATTTTTTTCCCGTTTGGTGTAAATGAGACGATTTTTTCTCGAATTATCAGTATTTAGGACTAAATTGGAAGCTAAAACGACCAATAAAACATAATAATTAATAAAATTCCCCACAAAATAAAGTTTGTAAAAATAAACTTTGACGTTTATCTTGTACCTGTGCCGCCATCTTGCGACGAAAAAATTTTCCTTAAATAATTTTAATCATTTATTGAATTGATTTGTTAAAATTATTAACAAAATCAAATTTATTTTTTTAATTTATTTGTTTAATGGTGATAAATTGAAATATTTGCAAATAAATAATTAAAATTGATAATACAGGTACCTAAAAAGTAAACATAACCTAGAAATTTCGCGACCAAAACAAACATGGCCGCTGTTTTCTTCCCACCTGGGAACATCGAACATCGTTTTAATATTAACCCGAAAATTCTATGTTCTTGAACGGAAATCGTGCTTGACTGAAAATTATCCTGGTGGGGTCCCCTATTAAATGGATTTGTGATGAAGAGATTTGTTAGGTTAGAATTTTAGAGTTTGTTTCTTTTGCATTTTTTTTTTCCGTTTGGTGTAAATGAGACGATTTTTTCTCGAATTATCAGTATTTAGGATTAAATTGGAAGCTAAAACGACCAATAAAACATAATACAAAATACACAAAAAAATAAAGTTTGTAAAAATAAACTTTGGCGTTTATCTTGTACCGCCATCTTGCGACGAAAAAATTTTCCTTAAATAATTTCAATTTCTCTTTGAATTGATTTGTTAAAATTATTTACAAAATCAAATTAATTAAATTTATTTGTTTAATAGTGATTAATTGAAATATTTGCAAATAAATAATTAAAATTGATAATACAGGTACCTAAAAAGTAAACATAACCTAAAAATTTCGCGACCAAAACAAACATGGCCGCCGTTTTCTTGCCACCTGCGAGTATCGCTTTAATATTAATCCGAAAATTCGATGTTTTTGAAAGGAAATCAAAAGGAAAACGTTAAATTTAAGCCGACGTAAAATGGGGGTTTAAATTAAACCCGATTAGACGTAAAAATCGACTTGTAACAATCTCGACGATGGAGAAAGAGTTTAAACTGTCGGATGTGCCCCGAAAAGAACGAAACTTCCCCACGTTGGAATTAACCGAACAAAACCTTAACGCAAACGCCACCCAACAACCACTCCTCGTGATAAATTCACCAAAAACACCAACTTTATGCAGGAAGTTAAAAGCAGTAAGCTTGGATTCAGATCCCCAAAAGCCATCGAACAGTTTGGAGGTAAACCGTGATGTTATTTCAATGCCAAATACTCCAAAGCGACAAGTCAAACAAAAATTATTGTGCGATTTTGACGATGGGGCTCAAAAATTTACATTAACTCCAAGTTTTAGCTCGAATTTAAGCAGATTCGGATCGAATACGAGTATTTCCGGCTCACAAACGCTTAAAACTCTCCCGGAAGTGATGACACTACAAGATTTTTCGGATAATAATAAAGTGATGGAACCAGTTAGATTAAACAAAACGAAAGGTTTGTTAGAACGTAGAGGTTCAAACGCCAGTTTAACGATAGATTTGGGGTCGACTTTGAATATAAACGAAATTAAAACCCCCATAATTCGATTAAACCCAGCTAGAAGCGTAAACAATTTAAATTTGAGCAGTTTCGGTCATAACGAGACTTGTAACTGTTTAAAACGACCTCCTTTCGTGGGATTCGATCGAAGAAAATCGCAAACGCATATCGAAAAGTGCGATAATTGCACGATTTATGAAGCCGTTCCGAGTAAAAATTGTGTTGTTACTAAAATGGGGAGTCCTAGAAAATGTTGTTGTTTGTGTTCGCATAAATCGCGGCGTAAATCTTTATCGAATGAGAATTTGTACGTTCCGCCGTGTAATATTTGTCAAGGTGATTTGAAGAAGGAGTGTACGGGGTTGGCGAAGGGGCATAGGAGAGCTTGTTACCCCCGACAAGCCGATTTGGATGCTTCGCAATTACTCAGCGACGATTTTAAGTTTTATTTACAAAACGTGCAATATTTACAAACAGCTGGGAATGTTTTAAATATTGAGGATTTAAAAATGTCGTGTGAAGTAAATTAATTTTTGTTGTTGATAAAGTTAAGTGAGGTTATTTAGTGGTTAAAATAATGTTTTTTTTTTTATTTTAGATGTTGCGCGTCCCAAAGATTCATCAAGAATTTTGGGAGGTTCCTTTAAATCTGCAAGAAAAATGCTTAGTTTCGGGGAGCCAATCGAGAAATCGTTACCGCGGGGTTCTCCCCAACGAACATTCCCGCGTTATATTAACAACCCAACAGAGCTACATCCACGCGAATTACATAAAAGGCCCTGATTACACCGAAAATTGTTACATAGCGACTCAAGGCCCCATGATGCACACTTGCGAAGATTTTTGGCAAATGGTGTGGAGCTCAAAAGTAAGTTTAATACAGGTAGCCCCCCTCGGTTTACGCCGTTTCATAATTACGCAGTTTATTGTGTCTCAATCTCAATCGGTTTTTCGACACAACCTATAAATAATGTCCGACCGAAATTTCGGTTTCGGCCTAAAATAGGGATTTCGGCTATATTTTAGCCGAAATTACGTTTTCGTGACAATACGTGTCGAGTCACCCCGAATATTCTGACACTATAGCGTGAGCAGAACAGAAAAGAATAGCAGGTAAGTACGTTTATTATTTAATTGCTGCGTATTATTGCGTTCTCCGTGTTTCAATTAGAGAATAACGGTTGCAGTTGAACAATTTTTATCTTGTAGGTTTAATCATATATTTTAAAAAGTACAAAAGTGATCTCTCTAGAACTATTTGTAAAGTTTACAATAAATCTTCGTCATTTAGTAGTCTTGAACCAAAGAAACAAACGATTCATGGATAAAAACAACATATATGTTAAGATACCACAATGATGGGTACAAGCAAGTCTTAAAAACGACGTGAAGAGTCTTTAACAAGGAATAATTCAGGATGATAGCGAAATGGCCCAGAGGATTGATAAAGCTATCATAGATGTTATATTGGTTGATATTTACCAATATACATATATTCGTTGGTGGAATATAAAAATTATGGAACTATTTTAGAAGGAATGAAAGTCTAGAACTATGTGTAAAGTTTGCAATAAATCTTAGGTATTTGATAGTCTTGAACCAAAGAAACAAACGGTTCATGGATTAAAACAACATATACAGAATGGTCAATTTAACGTGAGACAAGCGGTTATCTCGAAAATGGTTCATTTTACATAAGGTTTACAAAGGTTTACATTACTATTGTAGTGTATATTATATGGAATTTATGTAGTGAAGATTTCACAAAGCTAGCCTTATTTTATTAGAAATAAAATTAAATTATAAAACTTGGGTTGGAAAAAAGTAAAACAACTTTGCTAAGAAATACGAAGGTTTTATGCCTCAGCAAAGGGGATCTAAGAACGCTCTCAGGCTACCTAACCGGCCATGTGCCCCTAAAATACCACCTCTTCCACATATGCAACGACGAGTCAGAAACTGCTGAACATATACTGTGCAATTGCGTCGCCAGAGGACGTCTTCGGTAAAACTCCCCTGTTACCTACCGACATAAAGGTTCAAGACCTCAGGACAATACTAAGGTTCATTAAGGACCTACATTTGCCCTAAACCTTTGGAGGGCTAAAGTTACAATAGATCTTATAGGTCGCGGTAACGAGAGGGGCCGCCCTCCTCAGCCCGGCAGCAATAATAATAATAATAATAATGCCCTGTTATAAAATATATTATCTCTTAGGAAATGTGATAGCCATTTCTAATTTTTCTCTCATGTGGGGAAGAAAACCTGAAGTCCTACTTCCTTAGGAATACTGGTTCGATGTCAACCAGCCCTTACCTTTTGGCCCGGTTTGACTTGGAGTGATTCCAAGCAACAGATTCCTGTTTATATCCAGAGGGGTGGTCGACAGAGGTTGT
>NW_019280759.1:1879-30513 GCF_000648695.1 Onthophagus taurus | reverse complement strand
TTTTTTCATGTCCTCTGCACTGTTGATATTTCTACGGATAGCAAGACCGTAGTATGTCGTAAGTTTTCTGATTAGAGTATCTGTCAATTTTCCTTTTCCGCCAAGTTTGTATGTTTTTTTTATGTTTCGTAGTCGGGATCCCATCCTCTTTTCAACATGTCCAATACATTCATTTTTAATTACTGGAAAATCGTCGCCATATGGATTTTGTTCTAAAATTGCTTTGAACGTTTTGGAATCTCCGTCCCCTATATAGTTGCCGTATTTTACACCAAACTTTTCTTCGGATCTCAAAAACATCTCTACAATTGCATCGACTTCCATTTTACCGGCAGACCCTCGTGAGTTTTTATGCAATTTTCTTTATGTTCTTCATACCAGTCAATATATTCTTCTGTATTTTCTTTATTTTTATAAAATGTACAGGCTTGACAATAACTGCTTTTTACAGCTACATCAATAACTTTACCAGAATAGTACCCAATAATCGATGTTACGCCGTATAATGATTTGAATCCGCGCTTTTTCCAAGAACCATCACCAGATACTTTTAAATTGAAGATTGACCTTTCTTGCCTTTCGTTTACTTTCTTTTCTTCTTCAACAGCTTTTCCGCTGAAATATTCGAACACCGATTTGGTGGCTGAATGCTGATGTTTAACAATATTATTGTATGCACTATTACTCAAACCGTCGCATATATCCATAAAATTGCAAAATAAATTTATCCCTTGCCTCCCAATGCCCAGCAGACGCATAACAAAAACAATTCTACGATTTATTTCATAACCAGTTTGAATTAACGGTCCGGAATTTATGTCTCTTCGGCCACAATGACAAAGCAAAACGAGCTTGAACCCAAGACCTCTCATTCCATCTACCTCAAATTATATGGTATCTTTACATTTGCAACAAATAACAACATTAGCCAAAGCACTGATCACGGTAAAAAACTCAAGTACTTAGAATTTCGCTTTAAAATTTTGCTATCATATTCTTAAGACGTGCAGGCAACTTTTTATGGAAAAAAAAAATTTTCAGTTTTTTGACGGTTCTAAATGAATTTCCCCCCTTAAGGACCTACATTTGCCCTAAACCTTTGGAGGGCTAAAGTTACAATAGATCTTATAGGTCGCGGTAACGAGAGGGGCCGCCCTCCTCAGCCCGGCAGCAATAATAATAAATAATAAAAGAAATACGAATAAGAAATCAGATTATTAGTTACTAATTTACAATATTAACGTTTAAAAAATTGTAAAATGAAATTAAGGACGAAGTGTTACAAGTTTATAGGCTAAAATTTAAAAACGCTCGTTTTTAACAAAAGAAATATTAAGAATCTTGGGAAAAATTCAAGAAATGGCCCAAAAAACACGTTAAAAATAAAAAGAAAGTATGGAAAAGTGACTAAACTAGATTAATTTCAGTTATAAAACTTCTATTATATGATAACTAACTTCAGGTTTAAAATGTCAACCTCAATTTTGACATATTTGTNACGCAAGAAGGCTCTAAGCAATTGTTCGCACGCTCTAGTGTCGTTTACATCAAGCGATCGAACATTCTTAGAATATTCCCTAGAATCTTTGAGAACACAGACAGAACAACGAAAGAATGCTCTACATCTGTTTACACTAAAAGAATATGATAGAGTGGCGATAGAATGAGCATTCGCTCGTCTGATGTAAATCGGCCCTTAGAGAATAAAGGCTTTAGTTGAACAATTTTTATCTTGTAGGTTTAATCATATATTTTAAAAAGTACAAAAGTGATCTCTCTAGAACTATTTGTAAAGTTAACAATAAATCTTCGTCATTTGGTAGTCTTGAACCAAAGAAACAAACGATTCATGGATTAAAACAACATCTATGTTAAGATACCACAATGACTAGTANCTTGTCTATTTGTCTATTATATGATAACTAACTTCAGGTTTAAAATGTCAACCTCAATTTTGACATATTTGTATTCGTCATTAAAAATCTTTTAAAATGAGTACAAACACGACATATTTATTTTCAATATTAATGAAGTTATGGTCAACTTCCGGTTTGAAATGTCAATGTCATCTTGATATGTTTTTAATTTTTACAAAAAGTGTTAAAATTTGTCACGAAAACGAGAATATAATAAAAAAAATCAAAAATTAAGGTTGGTATTAATATTAAAAATTAAATTGCTATCTTTATTGTTGTTAACTTCGGGGTTAATGTTTTTTATTCTAACTTTTTTGTATTTTGAGATAACTGCGTCATGTTTGGACACATTTTAAAAGTTTTTTTAATAAAAACACATCGTGAAAGAACACCATGAAGTTGTCCATTTGTCTATTAGACGATAACTAACTTCAGGTTTAAAATGTCAACCTCGATTTTGACATATTTGTATTCGTCATTAAAAATCTTTTAAAATGAGTACAAACACGACATATTTATCTTCAATATTAATGAAGTTGTGATCAACTTCCGGTTTGAAATGTCAATGTCATTTTGATATATTCTTAATTTTTACAAAAAGTGTTCAAATTTGTCACGAAAAGAAGAATATAATAAAAAAAATCAAAAATTAAGGTTGGTATTAATATTAAAAATTAAATTGCTATCTTTATTGTTGTTAACTTCGGGGTTAATGTTTTTTATTCTAACTTTTTTGTATTTTGAGATAACTGCGTCATGTTTGGACACATTTTAAAAGTTTTTTTAATAAAAACACATCGTGAAAGAACACCATGAAGTTGTCCATTTGTCTATTAGACGATAACTAACTTCAGGTTTAAAATGTCAACCTCGATTTTGACATATTTGTATTCGTCATTAAAAATCTTTTAAAATGAGTACAAACACGACATATTTATCTTCAATATTAATGAAGTTGTGATCAACTTCCGGTTTGAAATGTCAATGTCATTTTGATATATTCTTAATTTTTACAAAAAGTGTTCAAATTTGTCACGAAAAGAAGAATATAATAAAAAAAATCAAAAATTAAGGTTGGTATTAATATTTAAAAATTAAATTGCTATCTTTATTGTTGTTAACTTCGGGTTTAATGTTTTTTATTCTAACTTTTTTGTATTTTGAGGTAAGTGCGTCATATTTAGACACATTTTAAAGGTTTTTTTAATAAAAACACATCGTGAAAGAACACCATAAAGTTGTCTATTTGTCTATTATATAATAACTAACTTCAGGTTTAAAATGTCAACCTCAATTTTGACATATTTGTAATCGTTATTAAAAATCTTTTAAAATGAGTACAAACACGACATATTTATCTTCAATATTAATGAAGTTGTGGTCAACTTCCGGTTTGAAATGTCAATGTCATTTTGATATATTCTTAATTTTTACAAAAAGTGTTAAAATTTGTCACGAAAACAAGAATATAATAAAAAAAATCAAAAATTAAGATTGGTATTAATATTTAAAAATTAAATTGCTATTTTTATTGTTGCTAACTTCGGGTTTAATGTTTTTTATTCTAACTTTTTTGTATTTTGAGGTAAGTGCGTCATGTTTGGACACATTTTAAAGGTTTTTTTTAATAAAAACACATCGTGAAAGAACACCTGAAGTTGTCTATTTGTCTATTATATGATAACTAACTTCAGGTTTAAAATGTCAACCTCAATTTTGACATATTTGTATTCGTCATTAAAAATCTTTTAAAATGAGTACAAACACGACATATTTATTTTCAATATTAATGAAGTTATGGTCAACTTCCGGTTTGAAATGTCAATGTCATTTTGATATATTCTTAATTTTTACAAAAAGTGTTCAAATTTGTCACGAAAACAAGAATATAATAAAAAAAATCAAAAATTAAGGTTGGTATTAATATTTAAAAATTAAATTGCTATCTTCATTGTTGCTAACTTCGGGGTTAATGTTTTTTAGCCTAACATTTTTGTGTTTTGAGATAAGTGCGTCATCTTTGGACTCATTTGAAATTTTTTTTAATAAAAAACACATCGTGAAAGAACATCATGAAGTTGTCCATTTGTCTATTATATGATAATTAACTTCAGGTTTAAAATGTCAACCTCAATTTTGACGTATTTGTAATGTTCATTAAAAATCCTTTAAAATAAGTACAAACACGACATATTTATCTTCAATGTTAATGAAGTTATGTTCAACTTCCGGCTAGAAATGTCAACGTCAATTTTGACAGATTTGTAATCGTCGTGAAAAATGAGCTCAAACATGATACGTTTAATTCCGATATTACTCGAGATATAAACAACTTCCGGTTTGAAATGTCAATTTGACATTTCTTAATTTTTATAAAATCTCTTAAAATTTGTTGTAAAAACGAAAATATAATAAAAAAATCAAAAATTAAGGTTGGTATTAATATTTAAAAATTAAATTGTTGCTAACTTCAGGTTAAATGTTTTTTATTCTAACTTTTTTGTTTTTTGAGATAAGTACGTCATCTTTGGACTCATTTTAAAGGTTTTTTAATGAAGATGACAAATATGTCAAAATTGACGTTGACGTTTCAAACCGGAAGTGGTTGTATCTCATTAATATCAAAGTGAAATATGTCGAGTTTGGACTCATTTTAAAGGTTATTTTATGAAGATTACGAATATAATAATAAAATTAAAGTTGACATTGACAACAGAAAGTTTTTTGCACGACTAAACCCGAATGTTTCTAGTTCTCGTTTTAGTGTTAATTCAATAAAAATATACAACATAGTGATATGTGATATTTTATGCTAACTAGCGCTACCTACCTTTGTAAAATGGATAAGATGAGAGATGTTAAATCTTCTCATTCTGGATCTTTTGGCTTTTTCAATATTTTTGACTTTCTTACTCATCTACTGTCTGTCGCTTTGTTTATTTTTTATTCTAGATTCTTTGTTCCATTCTTTCTGATTGTTCTGGCATTTTTTAAATTCTGGTTAGGTTCTAGATTCTATCTTGGTAGGTTTCTGTACTGTTAGCTTGTCAGTGGTTAGATGATAGATGTGTATTCTCGATAATAGTTAGAGTTAGACTATTTGACCAAACTTTGAGTGTTCCTTCTTTCTCTTAAAACCTTTCACATTAAAATTCTTGTTTTTGTTTTTATTAACCTTCTAATATAACCAGTGGAATTGGATTCGTATCAATGCGTGCATAAGCACATTGTGTTGGTAATATTTTCAGCGTCTTCTGATGTAATCAAATGAACGTTATCAGTAATTACTTGATATCCATTCTCAACTATATTAAAAAGCTGCTTTGAATATTTTACTATTCCAAGACCTTCATGGAATAGTATATGGTCACTACACATTCCCGGTATTATTCAACTTTAACTATATTTAATACAAATAATACATTGTAATATTAAAATACAACATTATTCGTTTAATTTCGAGGTAGATACAACCTAATCATATACTTATACATACATGATTTACATCGGGGCTTGTAGGAATAAAACTGCGGCATAAACCGAAGGGGCTACCTGTAATAACTTTGTTTTAATTTAAAAAAAATGTTTCTTTTTAGTGCAATTGTATCGTAATGTTAACGAATTTAGTCGAAAAGGGACGATCTAAATGTGAATTATATTTCCCATTGGGTCGCAGAGTCGGAGCCGACCACAAAACTTACCTAACCGTAAAAACTCGTAGAGTACAAGACCGTTTTACGTTCGATCGGACCCAATTAACCTCAACGGCTCAATACGAAGAGGAAACATTTAAATTTGAAGAAACTGACGAAGTTTTTTACGGAAATTTTCGCATTCGCTTTTTAAAAAAACAACAAATCGGGGAATCGTGCACCCTTAGAATGTTATCGGTGACTAAATCGGGCGAATCCGGCGAACGATTAATAAAGCATTTTTGGTTCTCAAACTGGCAAGATCACAAAATGGCGAATCCCGAAACGGTTTTAAATATAGCGAAAGAAATAATTGACGTTATGGACAGAAACGCGAAAAATGTAACCAAAAAGAATGTTAATAACACATCGAAACGTAACTTAATTGGGTCTATACAAGAAAAACCGATGGTTATTGCGCATTGTAGTGCTGGAATAGGACGAACCGGGTGTTTTTTAGCCATTTTAAATGGTATCCAACAACTGAGAAACACAAAAACGGTCGATGTTTTAGCGATTTTATGTTCTTTGAGGTTGCATCGTGGTGGGATGGTTCAAACGGCCGAACAATACGAGTTGATCCACAGGGTTTTGAGGTTGTACGCGGAGGGTATGTAGATGTATTTATTATTTTTTAGTAAAATAGTGAATTATTAATGAAATAAATAAATAAACACCAAAGTAAATTAATATAAAAAATTGTAGAGGTCGTTTCCGATATCGATGTATAGCGATGTAACGATGAATGTGATATTAATTAATCGATTTCCGGTAATTTTATTATTAATTGTATTTGTTTCTTACCACGTTTTTTACCACGAAGGTTGAATGAAAGCGTCCCCCCAAGTTTTTTATTTTTCTACATATATAAACATAACCTACTTTTGTTCCTATTCCGAGTTCAATAAATTATTAAAAAAATCGTAAAAAATGTAGGGGTTAGTGTTGGAAGAGTAAAAAATAAAAAAATAATTAAGATAATAATCGTTTTATTATTATTAATAAAGAAAATCGGTTACACTTTAATAAAAATCGCACCTAAAAACGAAATGTCAAAAATTTAATGTCACTTCATCTTTTTTTAGGTTAAAAACGCTGCTTAAGAAAATGAATTAATTTGTGAAATTTAGAAGAAAATAATCCTTAAAAGAATGTTCCTTAATCCTGATTAACCAAGTTGTTGTAAGAAAAACCCGAAAATTCAAGAATAATTTCCCGAACCTAACCTCCTGTCATAATTTTGTAATAAAATTAAAGGGGATGTTTTCCAAAAAGTTCAAACATTTTGGAATTTCCAAAAAGGTGAGTGGTGTGAATCAAAGTCACATAAAGTTTTCTATTTTTGAGGTTAAAATTAAAAAAAATATTACTTCTGATTATAATTTTGTCAATTTTTGCACAAATATTCTTAATCTCCGTGAAATTTCCTTTAAAACGACACCAAACACGACATATTTATCACTAAAAACAACCGAGATATGACGATTTTAAAATCATTTTGACAGTTGACGTTTAATGATTTTGAGGTTAACTTTTTTATTCTTTAAGACAACCCCGTCGAGTTTGGGCTCATTTTAAAGCATTTTTCATGTTATTTAAGAAAATAGAGTTAAAATCTCTTAATACATTATTTTGACAGTTGACATTTTTCGATTTTGAGGTTAACTTTTTTATTCTTTAAGACAACTGGGTTTATTTAAAAGCATTCTTAATTTTATTTATTAAAATCGAGTCAAAATCTCATAATAAATTAATTTGACAGTTGACGTTTAACCATTTTGAGGTTAAAATTTTAAAAATTATAACTTCCGATTATAAATTTTTCACATATTCTTAATCTCCGTGAAATTTCCTTTAAAACGATACCAAACACGAGATATTGATCACTAAAAACAACCGAGATATGACGATTTTAAAATCATTTTGACAGTTGACGTTTAATGAATTTGAGGTTAACTTTTTTATTCTTTAAGACAACCCCGTCGAGTTTGGGCTCATTTTAAAGCATTTTTCATGTTATTTAAGAAAATAGAGTTAAAATCTCTTAATACATTATTTTGACAGTTGACATTTTTCGATTTTGAGGTTAACTTTTTTATTCTTTAAGACAACTGGGTTTATTTAAAAGCATTCTTAATTTTATTTATTAAAATCGAGTCAAAATCTCATAATAAATTAATTTGACAGTTGACGTTTAACCATTTTGAGGTTAAAATTTTAAAAATTATAACTTCCGATTATAAATTTTTCACATATTCTTAATCTCCGTGAAATTTCCTTTAAAACGATACCAAACACGAGATATTGATCACTAAAAACAACCGAGATATGACGATTTTAAAATCATTTTGACAGTTGACGTTTAATGAATTTGAGGTTAACTTTTTTATTCTTTAAGACAACCCCGTCGAGTTTGGGCTCATTTTAAAGCATTTTTCATGTTATTTAAGAAAATAGAGTTAAAATCTCTTAATACATTATTTTGACAGTTGACATTTTTCGATTTTGAGGTTAACTTTTTTATTATTTAGAATAACACCGTCGAGTTTGGGCTCATTTTAAAGCATTTTTCATGTTATTTCAGAAAATAGAGCTTAAGTCTCACAAAATTGATTTTGACATTTGACGTTTAATGATTTTGAGGTTAACTTTTCTACTTTTTAAGATAACCCTATCGAGTTTGGGCTCATTTAAAATCATTTTTAACCTTATTTAAGAAAATGGAATTAAAATGTACAAAAAAATTATTTTGACATTTGACGTTTTTTGTTTTTAAGGTTAACTTGTTTAAGATAAATTTTTTCTTTTTCGTTTCATCTCGTTTTAAAGCATTTTTGATTTTATTTTAAAAAATTAAGTTAAAATCTACCACAAATTATTTTGACGTTTCTCGATTTTGAGGTTAACTTTTCTATTATCTTAGATAATCTTATCGAGTTTGGGCTCATTTTAAAGCATTTTTAATTTTATTTAAGAAAATAGAGTTAAAATCTCTCAATAAATTATTTTGACAGTTGACATTTATCGATTTTGAGGTTAACTTTTTTATTCTTTAAGATAACCCCGTCGAATTTGGGTTCATTTAAAAGCATTCTTAATTTTATTTATTAAAATCGAGTCAAAATCTCATAATAAATTAATTTGACAGTTGACGTTTAATCACTTTGAGGTTAAAATTTTAAAAATTATTACTTCCGATTATAAATTTTTCACATATTCTTAATCTCCGTGAAATTTCCTTTAAAACGACACCAAACACGACATATTTATCACTAAAAATAACCGAGATAGGATGATTTAAAAATCATTTTGACAGTTTAATGATTTTGAGGTTAACTTTTTTATTCTTTAAGACAACCCCATCGAGTTTGGGTTCATTTTAAAGCATTTTTAATTGTGTTTAAGAAAATAGAGTTAAAATCTCTTAATAAGTTATTTTGACATTTGACGTTTAATGATTTTGAGGTTAACTTTTTTATTCTTTAAGACAACCCCGTCGAGTTTGGTTTCATTTTAAAGCATTTTTAATTTTATTTAATACAATATCTTTAAAATCAAAAAAATTATTAATTTGACATTTGACGTTTTTTTGATTTTAAGATTAACTTCTTTAAAATAAAATTTTTTATTACCGAGTTTGGGCTCATTTTAAAGCATTTTTAATTTTATTTAACGAAGTCGACTCAAAATCTCATAACAAATTATTTTGACATTTGACATTTTTTGATTTTAAGGTTAACTTTTTTATTCTTTAAGATAACCCCATCGAGTTTGGTCTCATTTTAAAGCATTTTTAATTTTATTTAACAAAATCTCATAAGAAATTATTTTGACATTTGACATTTTTTGATTTTAAGGTTAACTTTTTTATTCTTTAAGATAACCCCATCGAGTTTGGTCTCATTTTAAAGCATTTTTAATTTCCTTTAACAAAATCGACTCAAAAATAAAAAAAAATAATAATTTCAACATCCCAAAACATTTTAAAGCATTTTTATTCGCATCACCTTAATACAAAAGTACATCAAACAGATAAAATGGTCCAATTTAAACAATTCATTCCTCCAATTCAATCCCCGATCGGATCCTCAGTCAAATGATGCCATCGTTCCTGTTTATGATCGGGGTACCTTATCATATCAAGCCAATGTTTCAATCTTTGCCCCTTCGACCCCATCCCCCCCAACACCAACCCCCCCAAATAATCATTACTTTTCCCGTAATCTTTATCCCAAACCGCAATGTGGAGACTTTGCGTCGATAACTCCGTTGGGCGAGTTTCAAACGCGAATTCCTCGTTGAAGATAGGGTTCAATTCTTTCCATTTAATCGAGGTTTTATGCTTCCTGTGGTGGGGATCGGGTCTTAATAATAATTTAACGAAAGGATCTGAGTATCCGTTATTATCCATTGGGAGCAAATTTTCGCAGCGACAAACTGTGACTAAAAGGGCCCTTCTTTTCGTGTTATAACACAAAGATAACAAAATCCTCCCTCTCGCGAATAAATCTTCAATCCAATGAGTTAATTCGGGCGAAGCGGTTTTTTCTAAAGGAACTGTTAACTAAGTTAACAAAAAAAATTAATTGGTTAATTAATTAATTTGAAATAACTTACATAAATAGTATTTTGAATCCGTAATTTCGCCAAATTAATCCGCGTCTCCCCCAGATAATCATGCCCGTATTTATCATCGTCTAAGACTAAGATGTATAAGTATTTTTTGACCAAATCCTCCTCAGAGAGGTTATAAAACGTTAAGTTTTCGTTAAACTCGGGGTTTCTCGTTTTATGGACCGTCTTGGTTCTTAATCTGGTCGATTCTTTTTCGTTGGGTAAAATGTTGAGTTTGCAAAATGGGTCGGCCAATCCGTTAATGTCCATGGCTTCGAGATTTTTCGCGCGGTAAACGGTGCAGTGCAAAATATAGCTCATTGGGTCGTAATTAAGAGATAACTCGATTAACCCCATCGAAGCATCCAAAGGTTTATGCTCCTCAATGGGATTCTAAAAAATTTTACTCAAAAAAAAGCAAAATTTAATAAAATAACTCACCTTAAATATGCTACTTGTTACGCTACAAGCCCCAGGTGAGACTCTATCTTCGCTTTTAGCATCCGAATTCCAATTCCAATCAGAAATCGTTCTACTCGCCAAAGAATCCCTCCGAGACAACTCAGAACTCTCCCCAGAAGCTAATTCTAACTTAAAATCGTCTTCTTTTTCTAAGGTGAAGATCACAGCTTCTTTTTGGTTCTCTTTATCCTCTTGGAATGTAATCTCTTGGGCATCTTAAACCAAAATTTGACCCAAATTTGATTTAATCTAGCTTTAAACTCACCGTGGGTACTCTCAGTGCTTGAGTTTCTTCGCTCGATTTTCGGCCAAAAAGGTCTCTCCTCATCCGAACTGCTATCGTCTTTGAATCGCTTCTTCGACCGCTTACTGCTGTTGCAACTCCGATTAAAACGGAGCGGAGGCGCGATTTGACTCGGCAAAACGTACTTGGGCAAAGCCTTAAAGAACCAAGCCCCCGATTTCTTCCAAATCTCCCGGGATTCGGCGCAAATCATGCAAAGCCAACGATCCTTCGAATTCGCAAAGTACAGAGTTGATTTTGTCGCGAAAGGATTCGAATTCCTAAATCAAAAAAGTAAATATACAAAATTTTTTTAATCTAACTTTTTAATTACCTTCGGGTCTTATTCGGAGACGCGTTAATCGCGCATTTAATGCAGACCAATTTTCGGCAATCGATGCAGACGAATTTTTGCGTTATAAACACCCCGAAACCATCCCCGCATAACAAACACTGATTCGGGTCTCGCCCCAAAGCGTTTCTGCGCAAATTTTCGAATTTCTCGACCAACTTTCCGACCTGAAATTGATAAAATCGCGTTCGGAATGGAAAATCCGTTGAAATGAGTACCAACAAAGTGGGGTTATCTCAAAAAATAAAAACCGGAAGTACGACAATCGTAAGCGATTTCGCTAAATTCGTAATCTTGATTAAAAATGCTTCAAAATGAGCCCAAACACGACTAGTTTATCTTAAAAAACATGAAAGTTACGAAAATGTTATTAATTTCAAAATGGCGGATTTTCGATTTATTTTAATCGCCATTTTGGCAGTTTTTAAGATAAAGTGGTCGTGTTTGGGCTCATTTTAATGGGTTTTTGCATTCTCTCTAAGTTTACGTTAATCAAATTATTTTTTTAAAAATAATAATAAATAATATTTTCAAAATGGCGGATTTTCGATTTACTTTAATCGCCATTTTGGCAGTTTTTAAGATAAAGTGGTCGAGTTTGGGCTCATTTTAAAAGATTTTTCATTCTCTCTAAGTTTGCGTTAATCAAATTTGATTTTTATTAAATAATAAATGACAATTTCAAAATGGCGGACTGTTTTTTTAATTTTTACTCTCAACATAGGAAATTCTTTATCTTGATTAGAAATTCTTTGAAATGGGTCAAAGCAATAAGGTTGATTTAAAAAATAAAAAACCGGAAGTGGATCAATAAACAATCGACGATCGTTTTTTTTTGATATTATGGATACTAAATTCGTAATCTTGATTAAAACTGCTATAAAATGAGTCCAAACACGACTAATTTATCTCAAAAAACATAAAAGTTACGAAAATGTCATTAATTTCAAAATGGCGGATTTTTTTATTTATTTTTAATGCCATTTTGACAGTTTTTAAGATAAAGTGGTTGAGTTTAGACTCATTTTAAAGGATTTTTTGTTCTTTCTAAGTCTGCGGTAATAAAACTTATTATTTTTTTTAATAATAATAATAATTAATAATTTCAAAATGGCGGATTATGAATTTTCACACCCAACATAGGAAATACTTTAACTTGTTTAAAAATTCTTTAAAATGGGACAAAACTATAAGGTTGCTTTTAAAAATAAAAAAACCGGAAGTGGATCAATAAACAATCGACGATCGATTTTTTCTTGATATTATGGATACTAAATTCGTAATCTTGATTAAAAATGCTATAAAATGAGTCCAAACACGACTACTTTAACTTAAAAAACATAAAAGTTACGAAGATGTCATTAATTTCAAAATGGCGGATTTTCGATTTATTTTTTAACGCCATTTTGGCAGTTTTTAAGATAAAGTGGTCGAGTTTAGACTCATTTTAAAGGATTTTTTGTTCTCTCTAAGAGTGCGGTAATAAGACTTGATCTTTTTTTAATAATAATTAATATTTTCAAAATGGCGGATTATGAATTTTCACACCCAACATAGGAAATTCTTTAACTTGTTTAAAAATTCTTTAAAATGGGGCAAAACAATAATGTTTGTTAAAAAATAAAAAACCGGAAGTGGATCAATAAACAATCGACGATCGATTTTTTTTGATATTATGGATACTAAATTCGTAATCTTGATTAAAAATGCTTTAAAATGAGTCCAAACACGACTAATTTATCTTAAAAAACATAAAAGTTACGAAGATGTCATTAATTTCAAAATGGCGGATTTTCGATTTATTTTTAACGCCATTTTGGCAGTTTTCAAAATAAGGTAGTCGTGTTTGGACTCATTTTAAAGGATTTTTTGTTCTCTCTAAGTCTGAGGTAATACAATTTGATTTTTTTTTAATAATAATGATTAATAATTTCAAAATGGCGGATTTCCGATTTATTTTAATCGCCATTTTGACAGTTTTTAAGATAAAGTGGTCGTGTTTGGACTCATTTTAAAGGATTTTTCATTCTATCTAAGTTTGCGTTCATAAAATTTGATTTTTATAGAATAATAATAAATAATAATTTCAAAATGGCGGATTATAAATTTTTATTCCCAACATAAGAAATTTTTTATCTAGATTAGAAATTCTTTAAAATGGGTCAAAGCAATAAGGTTGATTTAAAAAATAAAAAACCGGAAGTGGATCAATAAACAATCGACGATCGTTTTTTTTTTTTATATTATGAATACTAAATTCGTAATCTTGATTAAAAATGCTTGAAAATGAGTCCAAACTCGACTAATTTATCTCAAAAAACATAAAAGTTACGAAAATGTCATTAATTTCAAAATGGCGGATTTTTTTATTTGTTTTTAACGCCATTTTGGCAGTTTTTAAGATAAAGTGGTCGTGTTTGGGCTCATTTTAAAGCATTCTTCATTTCCTTTACGTTAAAGCAATAAAAATTTAATTTTTTTAAAAATAATTTCCTCCTTTTCCGGTGAATCTAATAATTTCAAAATGGCCGATCATAAATTTTCTTAATCTCGATTAAAAATCCTTTAATATTAAACCCAACACGACCCGTTTACCTTCAAAAATGAAATTCAAAATGGCGGAATGACAGTTTATTTCAATTTAGAAGTTTTTAAGATAAATTAGTCGCGTTTCGAAACAGTTTTCGTTATCTATTTGATGATAACGATAAAAATGAGTATAAATTTATTTTTAATAAATTAATTCTTCGCCTAAATTATTTAAAAAAAAACAAAAGCTATCTAAATAAGGTTTATTTCGAAGTAATCGATCGCAAATTCTTAATCCTGGTTAAAAATCCTTTGAAATGAGCCCAAACACGACTGGTTTATCTTCAAAAATAAAAATTATCGATTTACGTTGAAATTCAAAATGGCGGAGTGACATTTTATGTCATTTTGAGCGATTTTTAAGATATTAAGATAAAATAGTCGTGTTTGGGCTCATTTTAAAGCATTTTTCATTTTATATTCGTCGGTGTTAAAATTTTTTCAAAATGGCGGATTTTTTTTTTTGAACTTTTTTTGTTTTTCTCTCAAAATGGTCGTGTTTGGGCTCATTTTAAAGCGTTTTCAACGCAGATTTCGATTTTTGATGAATTAATTAAAAATTTTTTACTCACCCTTTCTTGTTCTAATTGATCGACTTTTTCGGCCCGTTTAATAACGTCTATTATGACGGCTTGTTCGTCTTCTCGGAGGTTGTTGGAGGGTTGATTATAACCGACGCAAGCTGTTTTGACGCTCCATCCCGTTTTTAATCTTAAAAGCAATTAATTTTTAATCGAAATTTTTGGTTTAAATTTACTTACTTCGCCCTTAACGCGAGTTGTCTATCGTTTGGGCAAACAAATCTGCTCGTTGCGTCCGGGGAATAATCCATTTTTTTAGTTTAATTTTAACATATGGCGAATTTAAATCTGATAAGATCCAAAAACACGGTTTATTAATAATGTTAAGCGGCGATTACATCTGTTTGGATCGCTGATATGGAAATAGATAATAAATGAGTAATTTTGGCTAAAAAAATTATTTATTTATTAATTTTTTTTTACTTACTTTGTAAAAATTTATTTTTGAGCGTTAAAAAACTTTTTCTTGTCCAATCTTGTCTTTTAATACTTGATGAATGCGGTGATGTTGGGAACGAACTGAAGCCTGTTGCTTCAGCGTTTTGCTTTCATGGACTCTCCTCGTTTCGCGATCGATAAATACGAACGAGGCGAAACGCGGAGAGTTAAATTCTAAAACAACTTTTATTTCAATTAATTTTCGATTTATTAAAGAAAAAAAATTACAATCAAAATAACGTTCTTATTTACATCAATCACTTCATTAATTTTAATTCATTAAGTCTTAATTTCGTTAATAATCATAATTAGTTAGGGTAAATACCCCAAAGAATTTTCTAAAGCACTCCCAACTTTGTCGGTTTCCTTATTCCTCGAGGACCCCCGTTCCAAGCTCGATTTCGAGTCGTCGGATTGACTTTGAATCGTGTACAGCCCGTTGTTAGCGCTGTACATTGCATTTTTCGCCGTGTACAAAGAGTTCGTGATCATTTTGTTGATTGGTGTTGAATCGATTCTCGAGGAGCACCGAGAACTCGATCTCCGCGCGTTCAAGTTGTGGTAATTGATCAAAATTTCGGGGTCGATGTGTTTCGGGATTAAATGGGCGATGTCCGTTGTTTGACTTAGTTTTATATCGGCGAAAAGTGCTGCGATTTCCGCCGATTTCTTCACTGATAGCGCCTCGGTGCAACCTTTTACCGGAATCGATTGGAGAACTTTTTCTGGAATTAAATAAATTCATAACATTACTTATCGTTTATGCTCTGTAATAAATCAACCAAAAATCGTTAGTTTTGGAAGATCTAGCGCCTCGCCCGCAAGCGACCTCGGCGAAGTGAGGATAAACGATTTTTCATTGATAGAATCGGGTTCGGGATGGAAAATCCGTTGAAATGAGTACCAACAAAGTGGGGTTATCTCAAAAAATAAAAACCGGAAGTACGGTAATTGTAAGCGATTTTGCTAAATTCGTAATCTTGATTAAAAATGCTTCAAAATGAGCCCAAACATGACTAGTTTATCTTAAAAAATATAAAAGTTACGAAAATGTCATTAATTTCAAAATGGCGGATTTCCGATTTATTTTAATCGCCATTTCGGCAGTTTTTAAGATAAAATGGTCGTGTTTGGGTTCATTTTAAAGGATTTTTCATTCTCTCTAAGTTTGCGTTAATAAAATTAGATTTTTTAAAAATAATAGTATATAATAATTTCAAAATGGCGGATTATGAATTTTTACTCCCAACATAGCAAATTCTTTATATTGTTTAAAAATTCTTTGAAATGGGTCAAAGCAATAAGGTTGCTTTTAAAAATAAAAAAACCGGAAGTGGATCAATAAACAATCGACGATCGATTTTTTTTTGATGTTATGGATACTAAATTCGTAATCTTGATTAAAAATGCTATAAAATGAGTCCAAACACGACTAATTTATCTCAAAAACCATAAAAGTTACGAAAATGTCATTAATTTCAAAATGGCGGATTTTCGATTTATTTTTAACACCATTTTGGCAGTTTTTAAGATAAAGTGGTCGAGTTTGGACTCATTTTAAAGGGTTTTTAAAGTATTTCTTGTATTTATTGATAAAATCGAGCTTTTTTTTTTATAAAAATCGTAACTCAAAAACTAAATTAGTTGGAGGAAAATGATTTTAATAAAAACGATTCCTTATTAAATAAGGATTATTTTCTAATTAATATTTATGAATCAAATTGTGTTAAAGATATTATTACTTACTATTTTGGGTGTATTTATAAGAATTAATCGAATAATTCCTTTTTGGGTCAATTTCCCCTCCATAAAGGCTCGAATTAATATTACAAATTTTCCCATTTGCGATTGAAAATAATTCGTAATCGACCGCTAAATTTTCGCACCCCCTCTTTTTATTCTTCTTTAATTTCTCATAATATTGTTCTTTACAAGGGACATATTCCAACAAACTCTTCGTGCTTTTCGTGTTTGAATTCTTTTTGCACAACTTTCGATGATTCGGGGGCGTTTTGACTTCTTGCGAGGTCGGGATGAATCCCCGCTCTTTTAGTTGTTCGAAAATCGTGCTTTTTCCCATCCCGTTGTGATCCTTTTTGATCGTGCAATAACATTTATTGCTGTCGGTGCAGCTATCGGTGTCGCAACCGCAATAAATTAAATCCTTTTTATGTCCCTTATTGTTCTTGTCTCCCAACGAACAATAACATTTATCGGCCGAGACGCAAGTGCAAGAATCCGAGTCGTAACTGCACTCCGAACACGAAACGTAACCCGAAGACGAATTTCGATTATGAGTTGAAATAAAATTTTTTTTCCTCTTCAATGAAAAAAAATCACTCTCCTCCGACGTCGAAACGCGGTCTTTCCTCACACGATTTTGGTTCCTTTTTCGATAACTTTGCCTCCTCGTTACGCACTTTTCTTTCGGTTGAAATTGCCGCGTGTCGTAAGACGACGAACTTAAGCTGCTCTCGATGGTTTTTTCGCTAACATCTTTCTTCGACGTCTCTTGCAAATCTTTCACAGCCTTTAATTTTTGAAAGATGTGCTTTAAGCGCTTAAATTTCGTGTAAGCGGCGACGCGCTTCTTCCCGTTTTGACTCTTCATCAATTTCTTTTTGTGCCTCCTCATTATCAGCTTCGAACGCTGATAAAGCTCGTCTTTCGTTAACGTTAAGGCGAGTTTTAAAAGGAATTCTTTGTAAATCGGTTTTAGGTCGTTAAAAGACATCCCTTCGGGGTCTATGATGACTCCGAGTATTTCATCGACGGAGTGTAGACCCTCTTGGAGACGAAATTCGTTGAATAGCTCGCTAAAACCGAGCGGGGAACCACCACTCGCTTGCCCGTTTGATCTAAAAAGAAAAATTTTGATTAAAATTAATTCAAAATCAAAAATAATTTGTTACAAAATCGATTTATTCGATTTAAATCGAAAAATTTTTGTTTTGAGACAACATTAAAAATGGTAATAATAATAATAATAACTCGGATCATGATAAAAATGATTTTAATCGACGCAGAATTCAATTCCCTTTAAAAAGAGTCCAAACTCGATGGTTTTATCTTGCTTAGTTTCCGAGATATCAATCATTTTAATCGAGTTATTATCAAAAATGGGGGATTATTATCATATTTTTATGTTTTTAATAAGATTGCGCCGAGTTTAATAATCGAAATTTAAAATCTTATTAATTTATATCCTGAATGATAATAAGTGATGGAGTAAAAAGATAATAAAAGTAATAATTTTGGTAATAACGATTAAAATTAACTCAAAATCAAAAATAATTTATTACAAAATCGATTTATTCGATTTAAATCGAAAAATTTTTGTTTTGAGACAACATTAAAAATGGTAATAATAATAATAATAACTCGGATCATGATAAAAATGATTTTAATCGACGTAGAATTGAATTCCCTTTCAAAAGAGTCCAAACTCGATGGTTTTATCTTGCTTAGTTTCCGAGATATTAATCATTTTAATCGAGTTATTATCAAAAATTGTGGATTATTATCATATTTTTATGTTTTAATAGAATTGCGCCGAGTTTGGTATCAAATTAATCGAAATCTAAAATCTCATTAATTTATTGAGGATATAAATTAATAATAATAATAAGTGATGGAGTAAAAAGGTAATAAAAATAATAATATTGGTAATAGCGATTAAAATTAACTCAAAATCAAAAACAATTTGTTACAAAATCGATTTATTCGATATAAATCGAAATTTTTTTATTTTAAATCATCATCAAAAAAGGTAATAATAATACCAAAACCTCGAATTAAGTTTAAATTGGTTTTAATCGACGCAGAATTGAATTTCCTTTAAAAAGAGTCCAAACTCGGCGATTCTATCTCGCTTATTTACCGAAATATCAATCATTTTAACCGAGTTATTATCAAAAATGGCGGATTATTATCATATTTTTATGTTTTTTAATAAGATTGCGCCGAGTTTGGTATCAAATTAATCGAAATTTAAAATCTTATTAATTTATATCCTCAATAATAATAATAACTGATGGAGTAAAAAGGTAATAAAAGTAATAATTTTGGTAATAACGATTAAAATTAACTCAAAATCAAAAATAATTTGTTACAAAATCGATTTATTCGATATAAATCGAAAATTTTTTATTTTAAGTCATCATCAAAAAAGGTAATAATAATACCAAAACCTCGAATTAAGTTTAAATTGGTTTTAATCAACGCAGAATTGAATTCCCTTTAAAAAGAGTCCAAACTCGATGGTTTTATCTTGCTTATTTTCCGAGATATCAATCATTTTAATCGAGTTATTATCAAAAATGGCGGATTATTATCACATTTTTACATCTTTTACGTTTTTTAATAAGATTGCGCCGAGTTTGGTATCAAATTAATCGAAATCTAAAATCTTATTAATTTATATCCTCAATGATAATAAGTGATGGGGTAAAAAGGTAATAAAAATAATAATTTTAGTAATCTCGCTTATTACCAAGATATCAATCAGTTTAATCGAGTTATTATCAAAAATGGTGGATTATTATCAACAATTTTTGTGTTTTTTAATAAAATTTGGCATCAAATTAATCGAAATTTAAAATCACATTAATTTAAATCCTCAATGATAATAAATAATATTAAATAATAATAAGTTTTTATTAACATTTTGAATTAAAATTGATATTTTAAATTTGAAAATTTTCCGCCAAAAGTGACATCGACGACATGGCCGATTTCCAATTGTACCAACATCGAAATAAATAAAATCACCAAATAATTTATTTTTTAATACAATTTTTAGGGCGACTTTGTAATTATTTTTGATAATTATTACTTTTAATCGATTCTATTAACCTTAATTAACGATTTAAGTAATAAATCAATTTTTAATTAAGTTTTATTTCAAGCTTAATCATTTTTCGGCATTTGAGGTTATGTTGTGTTGTTGTTGTTATTGTTATGATGCGCTTAGCTTTAACAAATTGAGTTTATTAGTGATTATTACATCATAAACAACGAATTAATCGTTCGAAGTGATAAATATTACAAGGTGAGTAAAATTTGTTACTTAATTATCGAATTTAGTGAGATTTTTAGGTTATAACTCACCTTTGTACTTTTGATTTATACCTGGTCAAACCCCCGGCGTTCAAAAAGCTCCCACTCCTTGGAATAGTAACTTTCGTTAAAATATCCCCGGAATTATCGTTCCCTTTGATATCTTCGTCCCGTTTTCGCACACTTTTAACTCG
The DNA here is from genome assembly GCF_000648695.1 of Onthophagus taurus. Taxonomy (NCBI): domain Eukaryota; kingdom Metazoa; phylum Arthropoda; class Insecta; order Coleoptera; family Scarabaeidae; genus Onthophagus; species Onthophagus taurus. The sequence continues at coordinate 10,334 of NW_019280759.1, read as the reverse complement.
TTTTAGTCCCATATTAGTCGTCTCGTTCATAACTTGCTTTATTTCGGCCGTTATTTGCTTCTGGTGGGTGCTCCTATAAGTGTTAAATTTATCCATGATCGATTGAGGCTTGATTTCTTGGATTTCTTTTTGAATCGTTTCGATTTGATTCTCATCGGAAGGTTCCTCGTACGGTAAAATGGCGTCTAAATCATTTTGATTTAACACATTAGGAGCTTTAGGAGCTGCGCGTTTAGGCTTGGAAACTTTTTTTGATTGAACCTCTTTGTCACTCAATAAAGGTTGAGTGTCGGAAGTCTAAAATTAATTAATTAATTATAAAAAAGATTTTTTTAAAAAATTAACTCACCCCTAAAGTCTCAATGGTATCTTCTTGACTTTTATTGGAGCAAATTGAGCCCCGTTTTTTCCTCGGGGGTCTTACAGGGATTTGAGGGGGCGAATTAACCCCTTCGTTGTAAATGCTCGAAGTCATCGACATGCAAGTAACCCCATTTTTGCTTTTTGGCTTCTTTTCTTTCGCTTTCATGTGGGCCATTAACGCTTTATACAGGGTGGCCGCAATGACGATGGCGTCCTCTGACGTTTGACAAATAAAAGCGTGGCATTCCAATTGCTTTTGGACCCCGATTTTTCTCATAACGACGGCGAAAAGGGGAAAATGATTTTCGTTGTTTAAGTTTTTGAATTCTTGTTGGGTGAAGTTTTGGAATAATTGTTGTTTGTCTAAATTATCAGGGTCGGTTATTAAAGGTAAAAAGGCGTAATTATGGTCTTGAATCACGAATTTGACAGCTGACCACACCGCGATTGTTGGGAATGAGTTTAATTGTTCCAAATCGCCCTTTTCGCCTTGATATTGCACTTTTAGCCCGCTCGATGATATTTCTAAGCGCCCAGTTAACGTTTTCTTGTGCTTGGTGTTTTTTTTGTAAGAAAAATAGAGCTCTTTTAACGGGGTTTGTAACCCGGCTAGACTTGTTACTTTTTCTTGGAGAGTTACGCTGCCTAAATAATCGACAGAAAATGTATGGCATCCAATTTCCGTTGAGGGCGCCGGAAATAAATTGTTGCAATCCTTAGTTATGTCACTAAACATTTTCTCGATTCGCGCTTGAACCGAGTTTTGAGTCGTTTTCGATGAGGAATCGCTCTCAAACATCGCGTCGATTTTTTGTTTATAAACGCTGTAAATGGAGGCGGTTTCGTCGTTTTGATCTTGAAGTCGAAATCCGCTTTGTTGACTCGATTTTTGTTGGAAAAGTAATGGGTTTAGTGGTGGAGGAGCCGGGGGTGTTGCATCCAAATCGTATAAAGCCATTTTGTTGATTAAATCTGGAATAATACAAAAATGAATTAATTGAAATAAAATTTAATTTTTTTTTAAATTCCAGGTGAACTTTCCGGCGACAGATGTTGCGTTAGGATCATTTCATCGCAACCAACATGGTACCGATACTGTTAGATAGCGGGTTCCATCGTCGGGACGGGCTTTTACGCACTCTAACTGTAAGTACGACAAGATTTTTTTCGACTTATTTAGTTTTGCGAAATAAACTCGATTCGATTCGCTTTTTTAAGCTGCAATTTTGGAATGAAATGGGTTTTTGACTTTAAAAATTATTAAGTTGAATCGGGCGTCAAAAAACGTTTAATTTGATACCAAACACGAGTAATTTATCTTTAACGGTTTCCGAGGTAACCTATTTTTTATTAAATTTCAAAATGGCCGCTAATCGATTGTTTTTAATTAATCGATTTTTTAAATTTGGTCGTAACTAGGTCGTGTTGGGTGTCATTTCGAGCAAGTCAAAGTTGAACTTTAATAATTTATTGGTTATACTGTTGTTTTATTTTAAATTTTGAAAAAATTAATATAATTTTTTATTGCCGCGGCAAAAATGATATCAATGTTGCTCTTTTCTATACATTTTTATTATTTAGAAGCCGAAGCAGCTATGCTGCTGAGGCAAAAGTTCAAGTACATAATGACGAATAGATAATGTAACTTTTTTCGATTTATATTTATTATTTTGAACCCGAGGCAGCTATGCTGCCGAGGTAAAAGTTCATGTACACAATGAAGAGTAGGTAAAGCAATTTTTTTAAATTTATGTCTATTATTTAAAAGTCGAGGCAGCTATGCTGCCGAGACAAGAGTTCAAGTACACAATAATGACTAAGTAGTATGTTTTTCAGTATATGTTCATTAGTTAGAAGCCGAGGCAGCTATGCTGCCGAGGTAAAAGTTCATGTACGCAATGAAGAGTAGATAAAGCAACTTCTTTCGATTTATGTTTATTATTTAAAAGTCGAGGCAGCTATGCTGCCGAGACAAGAGTTTAAGTACACAATAATGAATAGGTAGTATGTCTTTTTTCAATATATTCATTAGTTAGAAGCCGAGGCAGCAGCGCTGCCGAGGTAAGAGTTCAAGTATACAATAATTAATAGGTTGTATTTCTTTTTTCAGTATATGTCGATTAGTTAAAAGCCGAGGCAGCTATGCTGCCGAGGTAAAAGTTCATGTACACAATGAGGAGTAGGCAAAGCAACTTCTTTTAATTTATGTCTATTATTTAAAAGTCGAGGCAGCTATGCTGCCGAGACAAGAGTTCAAGTACACAATAATGAATAGGTAGTATGTTTTTCAGTATATGTTCATTAGTTAGAAGCCGAGGCAGCTATGCTGCCGAGCTAAAAGTTCACGTACGCAATGAAGAGTAGATAAAGCAACTTCTTTCGATTTATGTCTATTATTTAAAAGTCGAGGCAGCTATGCTGCCGAGACAAGAGTTCAAGTACACAATAATGAATATTTAGTATGTTTTTTTTCAATATATTTATTAGTTAGAAGCCGAGGCAGCAGCGCTGCCGAGGTAAGAGTTCAAGTATACAATAATGAATAGGTAGTATGTCTTTTTTCAATATATTCATTAGTTAGAAGCCGAGGCAGCTATGCTGCTGAGGTAAAAGTTCATGTACACAATGAAGAGTAGATAAAGCAACTTCTTTCGATTTATGTCTATTATTTAAAAGTCGAGACAAGAGTTCACGTACACAATAATGAATAGGTAGTATGTTTTTCAGTATATGTTCATTAGTTAGAAGCCGAGGCAAGAGTTCAAGTACGCAATGAAGAATATGTAATGCAACTATTTTCGATTAATGTCCAGTACTGCTGTTGATATCCATGTTACAAGTTTCGTTTAAATATTAAAATAATAAACAAATAAATATAACTTCTTATCTTGCAAAATTCAATTTATTTTAACGGAACCGGTTTCGACTAGTTTTACTTAGTCATCTTCAGCCGAATAGTCAATAAAATAAAATCAACATCACAAAGAGCAGACATATATAGAATAAGAAGTTATATTTATTTGTTTATTATTTTAATAATGTCCATTAGTTAGAAACCGAGGCAAGGGTGGTACGTTTTTAACATACATCTATTATTTAAAAACCGAGGCAGCAGCGCTGCCGAGGCATGGGTTCAAATACACAATAATGAATAGGTAATACAATTTTTTGATATAGATTTTAAATATTTTTCACCATTTTTAAAAAAGTTACGACGTCATCGATATTTTTTTCAAATAGCAATTCCCCATTTTTATTACGGAATTGAAAGAGGATTTTATCCCTATTTAGTACAGTCAAAATTAATATTAGCTACATGTAATATTAATAATTTCTTATTCATTTGAGATAGAAAAATGGCAACCAAGTGTTCAAATATCAAAAATTAATCATTGTCTTAATAAAATATCTGAAGCACTTGATTGCCATGGTTACGTACTCAAATGAATGGGAAATTATGAAAATTTAAATATTTAATAACTTTACATACCAATATTTAATAACCGAGGCAAAATTCAATACAACTTTTTGCACGATAAATTCATGATTTAGAGGCAGAGGCAACTGTGTTGCCGGGGTAGTGGTTCAAATACTCAAAAAGAATCAACGAATTAAATGTTTCAAAGCACATATGATGTAGTACATAGAAGCCGGAGGAAGTGGAGATTACATGATTGCGAAGAAATGCACTAAAGTTGTTTTTGATACGAATGCGTTATTATTATGTAGAAGCCGAGGCAGTAGAGAGTACTTACTAGTAGTGATAGTAATCAGATACTGTGTTCCCGAGGCAGTGATACAAGTACTCAAAAAAGAACAAACATTTAAATGTTTCACAACACATATGTTTTATGTAAAAGCCGAGGCAGTAGAGAGTATTTATTTACATTAATAATTAAATTATATCTAAATGGAAATAATCAGTGATTATTCGCTTATTAAATTCGTTATTTTTTTCTGATTACAGAAATATAAGGTTTGACAGGTCTATTTCTTATTGTTTTAGAATAAAGTTAAAAATAAAATTTTTTTTTAGTGGCCGCAAAGAAATTAAATTTACAGTTTCCTGTAAATTATAATTAAAAATTAAATAAGATATTTCTAATATTTGAAACAAATACATTTGTTGAACTATTTAATTGATATTTGTTTTACACAAAAGTTGGAATAGATTGCATTATTTCACATTTTTTATTAATATTTAATATTATTATTAAATGACTTAATAAATTATTGATAGATGGCGCTCATATATTTGTTTTAATTCAAATAAACATAGCAACATTTGTTTGTATTCAAAAATTTTCTGAAGCGTCAAATTAAAAATCCTGTTCTTTAAGATGGATTACGAACATTACGAAAAGTTTAACTTGTTAGAATGTTCCATATTAGAAAATAAAATACATTTTATATAAATTTTTAGTTATAGTATCGTAATTTACAGGAAACTGTAAATTTAATTTCTTTGACGACACTAAAAAAAAGTTTATTTTTAGCTTTATTTTAAAACAACAAAAAATAACGAATTTAATAAGCGAATAATAGTAATAACCAAGTTAACTGCACTTGTTGGTTTTACGATATTTTCGGACATCGAATTTGAATCACCCTGTACACCCATAGAGGTTCCGATAACCAAGATTGAAAGTCGTTTTAACGATCTTTTAAGTGTGTTATCCTCTACATTTTTGCAAGATTCGTATTAGATAAGTTTAAAGCTCACTTAAAATACTAATTGAAACGATTAATAAAGATAACGGAAGCTTTTAAGGAGAAATTTGCAAAAAACCATCGATACATAAAGTTTTAAGATCGCCGGGCGGAGAAAATATCCACGTTGATTTTGTAAGAAAGGTTATCTATTCTCTTTTAAATCGTATTTACATAGATTGTATGCACGATCTCGTAAAAGCGAAGCAGTGAAAGTGGAAGAAAGTGAAAATTCTCGGTGAAGCTACTAAAAACCGTAAGCTTTCAGCGAGCCATATAACATAATAATAGTTTAAATTTTTTTAGGTGGAAGTAAAGCGGTTAAATATGATTAGTCATTAAAGAGCGCTTATTCCACACTAAATGTGGCTTAAATTTATAAAAAATGGGATTTGAGGACAAAATCGTAAAGCGTAAAATTAAAAAATGATATGAATTGCTACAAAGTTTCTTGTTTTTGTGTTGAACACGATTTTACCTTTAAAAGAAGCCAGGTGAAAGAGTTCTTTTTATGCATAATGAATCGAACAAGACTTGGGTCTGCAGGAAACAAGGGCGTCGACGCATTTCGACCTAATTTACCTCTCAAGTAGAACATTTAAAACCCGTTCAAACACGCGCCAACAATTATTTACCAGCTCCGTTTTAACTCTTCGTCCTCTTTTTATCAAAATTTGCATAAGCACGAATTTTATTTCTTTTCATTTATATAGTGCGATAAAATTTTTTTATTACAAATTAAATTAAAAAAAGTTCATTGCACCCGAAGCTCAACTCGTAAGCTCTAATAAGTCCACTTGCGTGACTTCGTTGTTAAAAACGTGATCGCGGTGATAATTAATTAGGAAAATCGATTAAATAAATAAAATTTATTCTGTTATTAATCCTATTAGGTTGTTTTGAGTCGTGCGAAGGTTGCAATGGTAAGGCTATAATAAAGCGGATTGGTGAAAGGTCGATTTTAACTCAATAATACCGTTTAAATATTTTTTAACCTCATTTTCAAGAATTATTACCGAGGATTACAAGAAACCAATTCAACCTTTATAATCGCTGATTGTTCCAAGGCGATTTTATGCGGTTTCTTGAAAACATCCATTTTGTGCATTATAAAAGGAAGGGATGATTAAAAACTTTTTTTTTATTATCATTTTTATCAGTTTTTGTTTGAGCGAAATTGCCTCAATATCCCAAGAACATATGTGTTATAAAACGTTTAAATGTATGCTGCTTTTTGAGTATTTGTATAATTGCCTCGATAGCATAGCTGCCTCGGGTTTCATATAAAACAGGTGAGTTCTGCAGTGTTTAGATGTTTACTTCATTTTGACTACTTGCCTCGGAAACCCAATAACTGCTGATTATTATTGCAAATAAGTATTCTCTAATGCCTCACCAGGACAGCTACCTCGGCTTATACATAAAACTTACGTGTTGTAAAGTGTTTAATTAATTCTGCGTTTCATTTTGTGTACTTGAACTACTGCCTCGGCAACACAGTAGAAAAAAATATTGAAAAAAGAAATACTACCTATTCATTATTGTGTACTTCAGCTCTTACCTTGGCAACACAACTACCTCGGGTTCGATCTAATGGAGATTTATCAAAAAAACAAATACTACCTATTCATTATACTTGAACTCCCACCTATGGACATATATTGAAAAAAGAAATATTACCTATTCGTTATTATACACTTGAACTCTTGCCTCGGCAGCACAGCTGCCTCGGCTTCCATCTAATGGACATATATTGAAAAAAGAAATACTACCTATTCATTAGAAAATTAAAGTCCCTTTCTGATAAGGGGAGTTGCATGTAAAATTTTCGACTTTCTCGCCATTGAATATGGCGAAACAGTAATTCAATTTTTGACCAGCCTGTATAAGACACTCCGATACAACAAATGACAATCTATTTGGCAACATCTGAAGAGTAATCGTGCCAATGTAGATCTTTTTTGAATGAACGTTGGCTGAGATATGGGGTTTTAAAGAGCATGTTGAAATTTACCAAAAATAGCTTAAAACCAAAATAACTCGAAAACGAAAAACGCTAGATACCAACAATTTTTATCAAAGTCAACCTATCTTTTTACGTACAATTAAACGGTGTAATAAAAACTATAACATTCCATTTAAAATAACGAAATTATGGTCTACTTCCGGTCTACCGGAAGTGGCGGCCATCTTGAAAATATTTTATATCGAAAGTTCCGAATGAACAACCCATGGTACCAAAATTTCAAAACTGTACGAATAGTGAAACTTGAAAAAGTTCTAACGAACCAGTTACGTGAGACACCTGTATAATTAAACTTTAAAATTTGCCTCGGCAGCATAGATGCCTCAGTTTCTAACTAATGGACAAAAATTGAAAATAGTTGTATTACATATTCTTCATTGCGTACTTAAACTTTTGCATCGGCTTCCAACTAATGGACATATATTGAAAAAAAAATACTACCAATTAATTATTGTATACTTGAACTCTTATCTCGGCAGCATAGCTGCCTCGACTTTAAAATAATAGACATAAATCGAAAGAAGTTGCTTTACCTACTCTTCATTGTGTACATGAACCTTTACCTCGGCTCCTAACTAATGGACATATACTGAAAAAAGAAATACTACCTATTCATTATTGTATACTTGAACTCTTACCTCGGCAGCACTGCTGCCTCGGCTTCTAACTAATGAATATATTGAAAAAAGACATACTACCTATTCATTATTGTGTACTTGAACTCTTGTCTCGGCAGCATAGCTGCCTNAAAATCGGTCTTTTTCATTGAAAAGCTTATTCTTTCCTTAATAAGTGCTGATAGTTTCGAGTCGATTCATTAAAAATTGGATTTTTCGCGATTTTTTTAAAAAACCTCAACAAATTCTCTTCCCTAAAATCGACGATAAACGTAATTGTGTTTAAAAATTTTTTTCTCAAGAACTAAAAGATATTTTCAAAATCGGTCTTTTTCATTGAAAAGCTTACACTTTCCTTAATAATCGCTAATAATTTCGAGATGATTCATTAAAAATTGGATTTTTCGCGATTTTTTGAAAATACCACAACAAATTCTCTTCCCTAAAATCGACGATAAACGTAGTTGTGTTTAATAATTTTTTTCTCAAGAACTAAAAGATATTTTCCAAATCGGTTTTTTTCATTGAAAAGCTTATACTTTTCTTAATAAGTGCTGATAGTTTCAAATTGATTCATTAAGAATTGGATTTTTCGCGATTTTTTGAAAAAACTGCAACAAATTCTCTTCCCTAAAATCGACGATAAACGTAGTTGTGTTTAACAATTTTTTTCTCAAGAACTAAAAGATATTTTCAAAATCGGTCTTTTTCATTGAAAAGCTTATACTTTTCTTAATAA
>NW_019280758.1:112064-134268 GCF_000648695.1 Onthophagus taurus | reverse complement strand
AAGTGCTAATTTATATGAAAAGAAAATGAGTATGAATTTAAATAAAGTACTGCTTGCGTAGTACTACTTCCGGTTGACGAATTTAATTCAAATTTTGACACAACATTACCCTTTTGGTCTTATAATCATATGCCAAGTTTCATAAAGCTAGCTAATTGCTAACACCAAAATAATATTTTCGATCGGGTTTTCTTACCACTGTGCAGCGGAACTACACACCTCTTTGTTTTTGGCATGGGCTAGATCAGTGGTTCCCAAAGTGGTTCCTACGGACCCCTTGGGGTCCCTGTAAATTCTCAGGGGGTCCGTAGCAAAATAAAATTAATTCGGGGGTTCGCAGCTAGCGTTGGGGGGTCCGCAAAAAGTAAGAACAGTAGTCAGTTGTTGTACTATATGTAAGTCTGTGAAGTGTATTAAGAACTAAATTTGTAAGATAGTATAGCGTATGTAAGATTTGTAAAGGACATACAAATATTTCAAGAATTATGATTTGTGAAATGTTTGGAAACTGATACAAAAGATGAAATTATATTTAAGGAAATAAATATTGTTTTGAAGCAAAAGCTATTCCTTTGTGTAATATCATCTGCGTTGCTACTGATGGTCCTTCGGCAATGGTAGGACGCCATCGAGGTTTTCTTAAAACAAGCAGTACCGAATATATTAACAGTACATTGTGTCATTCATTGACAACATTTAGTAGCAAAAAATCTTACATCGTTCACTGAATTATATGATTAGAGCAGTTAATAAAATCAAAAAGAATGCGAGATTATTTGCTCAACTTTGCCTGGAGAATGATGAAGGTTACAATCGTTTGCTACTGAACACAGAACTACGTTGGTTGTCTAGAAGTGCATGTTTGAATAGATTTTACTCACTTTTTGATTACGTTTTAGAATTCTTTGAAATTGAAGACAATGATCTGCGACTTAATTTATTTCATTCAAGAAATGATATGTTTGCCAAATTTAACGAAATCACTTTGAAGGTGCAAGGCAATCGATTGAATTAAATAAAAACAAAAAGTGTAATATCTGCATTCGTAAAAAAACTTTTTTTTATAAAGAAAAGTTGGGAAGAGGAGAATTCTCTTAATTTCCAAAACCTTTTTAGTTACAAAATCGTGATGTTGATTTGCTTGTATATTGTCAGCACTTGGGGGCACTTCACTTAGATTTCAAAAAAAGATTAGAAGACATTCTTCATTTGGTTATTACCGATTGGGTGTTGGACCCTTTTACATACAAATCAACTAGCTCTGTGTTTATTCATTACCAACTTATCGAGCTAAGTACAAACGAAGAATTAAAACCGATGTTTGTTGACGGATATGAAAAATGTTGGTTACAAAAACAGATTGTATATAAAAACAACTTTGTATCCCGAAGTTTAGGACACGCGGAAAAGTTTTTAATAGCTTTTTCGTCTTCGTAGTTAATGGAACGTAGATTTAGTGCGGTTATGAACGTGATTACAAAAAAAAGAAACCGACTTGATGTTAGTGCTCGTGGTGACTTGCAGTTATTGCTTACAAATATAGAGCCAAACATAAACAATTTGATCACAACTCAGCAGGCTCACCCATCACATTAAAAAATATTATCTTTAAAACAGGAATATGTTTTTTTAAATAACAAAATGTTTTTATATGTATTTATTTTACGTCACAAGTCAGTGACAGGTCATCAATTTTCTAGCCAGCTCACTTTTTACGACCACTGCATTCCGGTAAAAACAGTTTTAGTAGCACGGCACTGACTAGGGGGTCCACGATCACGTTTTGGCTCAAGAAGGGGTGCATAGCCATAATAAGTTTGGGAACCACTGGGCTAGATGGAAGATACGAGAATTATTCTCATCCTGCATCAAGCTGGCTTGATCCTCTATACTTTCTTCGTTAGTTTTTGTTAATCCAGCTAACAAGGAGCAATGAACTTGATGGGAACTTGATTTTGTGCATGGCACACTACCATACTCCCCCTTCCGTGAAAAAGAAATTAATAAGAAGAGGAAGGTAAAATAATGGTACAACTTAAGAAAGTAATATGTTGTAGTAATAAAAAATAACGATTATATGTTAAAATGTACTTTTCTATTCGGGGATGACACATGTTTATCTATTTCCGAATTATTAAATTTAATACTTTTATTAAAGATAAACGCGGGCTTAAGGCGATCGATATTAACAATAACTTTATCATGGCCTTTCTGAATTACGAAATATTTGGTTGCTTTTGTCAGAACTTTGAAAGGTCCTTCGTATCGCGGAGATAACGACGGTTTCAAACCTTCAATTCTAATGAAAACGAAATTTGATTTGTGCAAGTCTTTATGAATAAAAAGTTTTTGAATAGAGTGAAAAGACGTATTCACTGGTTTTAATTTTGAAAAAGTGTCTCTTAAACTGGAGAGGAAAGGCTCATAGTCAATAGATGGATTAGTAGGTATGAAGAACTCTCCAGGAAGTCTTAGTGGTTGCCCGTAAAGCAGTTCTGCTGAGGAGCTTCCTTAAGTGATGTTCTTAATCCTAGTAGGATGAGGGGTAGATTGTTGTTCCATCTAGTAGAGTCTCCTTTAGCGATGATAGCCGTCTTCAATGATCGATGAAACCGTTCTAACATTCCATTTGCTTGGGGATGAATATGAATATGATGTATGTATTTGTCGTAACACATTACTTGGCACTCTAGCCACAAATCTAGCACAAATCGACTAAAATAATGCCGGAAGAGTGTGTTTGCTATAGTAGAAGTTGTGATATCTTTCAGCGGAAAAGTTTCTGGCCATTGAGTGAAGCTCTCGATAACTGTAAGTACATAAGTACAACCTAGGGACGGAGTGAGTCGATATGTATATGATCAAATCTAATTGTAGGAATTTTGATGTTGATGATTGGCGATTTTGTATGTTTTTGAATTTTTGCTTGTTGACATTTTAAGGAGGTTTTGGTCCAAACATGAATTTGCTTTGACATGTGTGGCCAAAAGAATCTTGTTTTGATTGCATGAATGTTGGAACGTATTCCGGGATGAGATAAGCTATGAATTTTGTCAAAAATTGCTTGTCTAAACTCTTGCAGAATATAAATTCTTGGAGATGATGAAGAGGTTTCACACCACAGTTTGATATCGGATTGTGATGTTATTTGATGTGTTAAACGATAAGATTTTGAAAGATTGTTGGAAAATTGCTTATTTAGTAAGTTTTCCAATTCTGTGTCAGCAAGTTGAGCGTTGCTAAGGGCTAGAAAATCTGGATAAGATGAGTTTAGAGATCCGATGTTTATTCTGGATAGAGTATCTGCAACAATATTTGAATTTCCTCTGATATATTTGATATCTGAAATAAATTGTGGAATATAACTTAGATATCGGGTTTGTCGAGGAGTTTTGTCTGTTGACGAAAAAATTTATGCGACAATGGGTTTGTGATCTGTATATACTGTAAATTTATTTCCATGTAACGAATGTTTGAAAAATTTGATCGCTAAAAGTTCTGTATCAAAAGTGGAATATTTGGTTTGGCATGAATTAAATTTTTTGGAAAAGAACGCTAATGGTTGAGACCTTCCATTGACGGTTTGCGTTAAAACAGCTCCCATACCTGTGTTAGATGCAGTTGACAATGATAGGATAGCATGTGAAGAGGGATGTCCTAGAAAGATAGATTTTTGGCTGAAGAAAAAGCGTTGTCGTGTTGCAGACTCCAAGAAGTTGATGAAATTGTTTTTTGTTTTTGATAGTGAAGTAATTTTGAAAGTGTGTATAAGGGATCAAGAATATTTGAAATGTTAGGTAAGAATCTATGGTAGAAGTTTAACATTCCCAAAAATCTTTGTAACTCTTTTAGAGTCGTTGGCTTTGGAAAATGTGTTATGGCTGTGATTCTTGATTGCGATGGTCGAATGCCATCGGATGAAACATGATGACTAAGAAAATCCAATGATTTAACACCGAAATCATTTCGACTTGCTACAAGAATATCGTCTATATATACAAAAATGAAGGTTAGTCCTGAAAGTATTTCATTGATGAACCTTTGGAATGTTTGCGCTGCATTTCGAAGGCCAAAAGGCATGCGAACGAATTCGAAAAGCGAATTCGAAAAACAAATCATTTTTTTAAAAACAACTTTTCATGGCACACTTTGTGTGGTGCATGGCACACTACAGTGTTTGATCCTTCTAGGCTGTCATAAGGCAGTGTGAAAAAATGTAGCCACGATTCGCACCCACCATTGAAAGTGTTCTTAATATCAACGTGATGAGCACCGAGATGGGTCTGTAATGGTGTTTTAAACATTGCCTCTTATTGAAGGTGCGCTATTTCAGCAACGGTTCTTATTTCCTGTCGGAAGCTATACTGGCAGCATGCTTCTCAATCTGCTATATTTGTGTTTGCTCCTCCGTGCTTATAACTGAGGCGTTTGTAATAACACTGCGCTTCGTTGTTCTTCCTTCTAGATTGCAAGTTTAGAATAAAATAAATATATTGGTAATTGTTCCCGGTTTAAGCATCATCTAGGTGTGGATGTAACCGATAGTCACTTCCTGGTCAAAAGTAAGATTATTCTCATTAACCTAATCTGCAAGTGTGTGGATATTCCTAGTGTTTAGATTGGTCTATTAGTCCAGTTTTAGACGCTAGGTCTAGAATACATTAACATCTGTTGGAACTCTAAATTAGTACATTTCGTGTGAAGCGATAATTACCATACACCATGTTGTTTTGGAGTTTAAAATCTACATGGTGGTGGAATAAGTAAGCATTTTGTTGTGAGGGCAGAACAGGGCCTCATTGCTGAAGAAAAACACCCCCTCAAGGTATTCAGCGTGGATATTCACGATTTTTTCCGGGCTAGAGTGTGAGCAACCATCCGTAGGGTCAATAAGCCCCTGGGTTTCTGGCGACTTTTGGTACTTCGAAAGTAGTTTTTACCCTTGCTTCTATTGATTTTATCACACGCCTCAATGTACAATTTTTTCGAATTTTAAAATTTGGGATATCAAATCCACATCTTGGAATATCCCAAAGTGTTAATAAGAGTGTCCTCTTTCCAATGAACCAACCCGTTTTGAAAAATAAGTTTTAGTTTTTGAGAAAACAATATTTGAAGTTTTGATCAAATTTTCGATGTGCAATTTTCATCGATAATTTCGCTATAAAATTAATTTCTTGAAGGATCCTCAATCACTTCAGAAATGTCTTGAGAAAATTCGTAAAATCACTATCTGTTCGATCACTAATTAATGGCAATGATGACACGTCTGCGTGGATGGATGCATAAATCTGTAAAGTGTGTGACAACACTTAAATGATTAAACTCGCATAGATAACGAAAGAAGAGGAGTTTAGGAAGAATGCATAAAATTCTAAAACAAAATTGGTGATACTTAAATTGCACAAAATTTAAAAGGTTTCCCGTTTATAATAAATTATAATTCAGGATCCTTTGACATTTAAAACCTGGTTTAGTAATCACACGTTACGATCTGTCGTATCTAGTTGTTGGATAGAAGACATGAAAAGGTGCCGACTATATGCATAATGGACAACACCGGGTATTATCGTTGTCGTACCCGGACATAAATTGCCCCAAACAATGCCCATTATGTAGATGGGCACGAATTGAATTGTTAATAGTAATAATAGAAACGCGGGGATAAATATAGGGCGTGTTTTATAAGAATTATCCAAATCAAATACAACGATCTTTAAAGAAAAAACGCCCACTCTCACAGAAAAAAAACCAATTAATTATAGACACCTATATTCTTACTTCTTTGTCTTAATTTTTTTTAAGGAACGAAAATGATAGAGATGTATCAAAATATTTTATAGTTGGAAATAAAGACGTCAAACGTCGAGTCGTGAGCAACTATAACAAATAAGATCTTACTTAGCGAGGAAACCTGTTATTATCTTCGATAGGGTATTATGGGAACCGACAATAGGTATTGTTGTGCGCGAATGACTCCTCTATAGTTAACCGATCAATGGTTACACTCAGAACTACGTTAACTTTGAGGAGGGAGTAGATACGTTATAGTAGGAACTCAAATACCATCGTAAAATAATCTTAGATGTTACTTTTAAACAAAAACATTTATATTTTCGCTAATATATCATTGAGCATCATTCCAACAACAGACAACGTTTAACAACGCAATTTCAAAATTCATAAAGTCTTAATAGTTTTATGTCATTGCCGTTAAAAACGTTTGCTTCAAGTATCCTTAAAGAATGACGTTTAATTTATGACAACATAACTAATTTTAATTGTGCTTTTTATTAATAAAAAGCGTTTTAACATATCGTGTGCGGTAGAAAAGAGATGTGTCTTGCGTAAACGGAGACGAGGTCGTTCGAAAACCGAAGCCGCGAGAAATAAAGGACCTGTCCAAACAGAGGAAATCAAATATTGAATTTACGATCATACCGTTGGTATGAGTCTTCCGGGCGCCACTCGCCGATTTTGGGCTCCATCTTCCTTTATTACTTTTTGCATTTCTTTTGAAAGAATATTTCCGTTTTTGGTAAAATGTGTAATTCAAAAGATACCAAAACCAAATAAATCTTAAATGACAATATTAATGGTGGAATAAACGTCCGTTGACATCGAACAGCTATGCTAACACGAGGAACGTTTCCTACCGTCTTGTAAACAACATTAATATCTAATTATGCAAGAAGATTGCATTAGCTTTCACGTCAACGCAATCAAAAGAAAAAGCGAATTTTCTTTTCTGCACATCTTGGGAAAACATAGTTTTAAAAAAAACTGTTGATAGATTGCGTTTTCGTAATGTTGTTGAAGTGACCTTAGCCCGAAGAAGTCTTTACGGTGCAGTTTAAAACGTATTTAGTGGCCGGGGTGGTAAGCAGTCGCATTCTAGCGTCTTTTTGCAGAAAGGAGCCGCGACCGCAGGTTCACTTTGAAGATTCGACACGCCGGCCACGATGAAATGGTAGCCGAGTAAATGACTTACCTTTCGGACGTCGATCGGTAATCATTTCAACATGTCTTCGTAAACGAACAAAAAAAAATTAAACGTTAATTGGAAACACAAAAACGGGAATTACAGAATGCTTTGTTGAATAAATTAACTTAGAGAGGATTTAAATAACTTTTTAATTAAATTAGATTGAAATACTCATATCATATAATATATAATAAGGAGATATAACAGAAAGATATCAAGATGGAAAGCGGATTATCTATAGGGAGTCCATAAACATCGATGTTTTAATAGCGATGTTGAAGTTCATTATGAATGATAAAATAATCGACCATTATTACCATGTTTGTATAAAAGAGCAATGAAATATTTGCCACTGTTAGTAACTTCAGTGTCTAACGAACGATTATTCAGAGAAGTTGGCGCAACAATTAATCAGGAAAGGAATCGCTTATTAGGCACCAGGTTGTCAAAGTTAAGGTTTTTGAATTCTATACTTAAAAATAAATTTAAATAACATTATCTATGTGTTTTATCATATTATAATAAATGGACCGCGTTATACATCACTTGACTAATCGACATTTTATCGTTTTTAGAGATTTTCATGCTGTCTGGTAAGTAAAGGTGTAACATCTTACAAAAAATGCAGAATACCGAAAGACCTAAAATACTATTTGTTCTAAAGGATAAAGCTAAGCGCCAATCACGTATTTATTGAAATTAAGGAATAAGAGTTGTTCTAAATTAAAGCTCAAAGCTTTCTCTTTAAAATGGTGTATAATAATTGTTGGGTTGGATTGGAAAAATATTGAGAAAAAAAATGTTGAAACAAAACTTACATTTTCGTATAACCTAAAAATGTCAAAAAAGATACTAATTTAAAAATTCCTGGGAGCCGTATTTATTGAAATTAAGGAATGAGACTTGTTCTAAATTAAAGTTCAAAGCTTTCTCTTTAAAGTCTCTTAATATTTCTTTTGTTAACTTGTAACACTTCGTCCTTAATTTCATTTTACATCATTTTAAACTTTAATTTTGTAAATTAGTAACTAATAATCTGATTTCGACATTGATATGTGATCTTTTTTAACAAAACAAAAAGAAATATTAAGAAACTTGTTTGTAAAATGGATAAGATGAGAGATGTTAATCTATTTGTAAAGTCTCTGAAGATGGCCAAGGGCCGAAACTGGTTAGACTTAAATTCTATATAAAATAAAAACCAGTTTAAAAGTACAAAATCAAACTCTAGATTATTTTCTTCAAAAATTTTTACACAAATCGTCATTTTGTGTCTAGTTTTAGTGATTAAATTTATGATAATAAAGTTATTATTATTATTATTTGTCGCTTAGTCAAGTGATGCAGGACGCGGTCCAAATATTATTGATTATTATGATAATTCTTATAATAAAAATTCAGCCACTGACTATTTTTTTTAAACATCGATGTATCGGTATAATACGTCGATGTTTCACTTTTGGAAAACATCGATGTTTTTATGAGCGATGTTGCATCCCTAATTATCTAACAACAATTATCAGCATGGAAATTTCGAGTTGAGATGTTAATTCGGGAAAATCTTTGGGAAATTGTGACAAATGAACCACCAACTACAAAAGATGATATGTGGGACCTTACAGATAAAAAAGCTCGAGCAACAATTGAACAATTGATGATTATTATCTGCAGGTTTTTAATATCTGGTCAAAGCCAGATTTTAGAAAATGGCCCAATACCGGATACTTGAACGATATTATCTAGCATAGGTAACAAGACAGACACCTTTATTACTAAGCGTGAGGACACCATCAAAAACGATGTTCTAAGCGTCATGCCAAGCTTAGAATCCTGGAGACAACAATTTGTTAACTTCGCTGTTCATCATAGAAATCAACTTTTTGTACATAACGATCAACCTTATCCATATCAGTTTTTCCACAACTTCGTGATCATGATCTAGATCGAATGCAAGCAGGTATGGTTCTGCAACCTGAAGACAACAAGTGGTTTAAACTAAAATTAGAACTAAAACTAGAACTAACACTAGAAACTTTCGGGTTTTGCCGTGCGTCTTTTAATAAAAGGTTTGACGTTTCGGATGCCATGTTGCAACCTTCTTCAGAAACTGGTTCGAAGTGACGAGATCATAACGAGTTCTACTCGACGTTGCGACCAGTTTGGCCAACATAAACCTTCCCACAGTTCTTCTTGAGGTGCCTAGCAATTCGTTCCGTTACACCTGAAACATAGGGAAGACAGATAAATCCAAGTGGTTTTGTACTTACCGTACTTACCGTTCTGCTTTCGCTGCTTGATGGCCTGGTTGATGTCCCTCGAAGTGTATCCATTCTCCTGCAGCACGCCTCGTAGAAAGTGTTACTCCTTCTTCAAGTTCTCTCCTTCACATAGTCTCGCTGCTCGCTGAAATAATGTACGGATCACGGACCTCTTCTGTTGGGGATGATGATGTGAACATGCCTGTAAATACCTGTTGGTATGAGTCTTCTTTCGGTATACACCAAGTTCTATATCTCCATTTGTCGTCCTGGTGACCAACACATCTAGGAANAGGGTCACCTGGAGGACTTTAGATATCCTCGGCAAACAGGTTCCTTTGACCATAACGACAATGTCATCAGCATAAGCTTGTATTTCCACACCAACGGCTTCGACTATCGGAATCAGATCGTCAACTAGGAGGGACCAAAGCAGGGGAGATAACACCCCTCCCTGCGGGCAGCCACCTCCCGGCCTGAAGCGTATCGTATCACCGTGGAGTGAAGTAGAAACTATTCTACTATCAAGCATATTGCGGATCCAACCCGCTATAGTTGCTTCCAATCCCCTGTCAAGAGCAGCTCTTTCAAGAGATTGTGGGGAGATTGCTCTATATCCAGAAACGCACAAACCAAGATTTCTTTATCCTGAGAGAGCCAATTCTGCTGATTTTCCCGCTTGATAAGCATACTGGTGGTGACTCAGTGGACCAGATACCAATGGCACCGTACGGATATACCGTTCCAGAACTTTTTCAAGGGTTTTCAGCAGAAATGACGTTAGGCTGATGGGTCGAAAGGCATTAGAGGTAGGGACCGAACGGCCCGCTTTGGGTATGTAAGATACCCGTACCTTAGTCCATTCTGCCGGCACATCTTTCCAGGCGACACTCGCTCGGAAAATTTTTACCAAAATTGGCAACAACAAAGACCTCCCTTGTTGTAACAAAGCAGGAAAGATATTGTCTTCTCCAGGCGGTCTGAACGGCTTAAACGTTTGAATTGCCTGGTCCACGGATGTGTAAGTGACGACTTTTCTAGCCACACTCCAATCCGTATTTGAGGGGCGCAGGAATAGCCCGCTGTGGCATTATCGGCCCTCATCATCAGGCTTCCTGGGAAGTGAGTCTGCATTAGAAGCTCCAACGAGGCTCTGCTAGAGTCCGTAAAACTACCGTCAGGCCGCCTAAGTGAACCGGATCTCTAGCGAGAATCTTGTAAATTCTTGCACTGCTGGGTGTGTCTTTCCCTCACAGAACTTCCTCCAAGACTCTCTTTTTGCCTTACGTATGTTTTTGGTGTAATTCGTTAGAGCCTGTTTATATTTCTCCCATTCACCTAATGTCTTGGTTGAAAAGTTTTCGGACCTCTTGTCTTTCGGAGCTAAGAGATTCGTTCCACAAGGGTGTGCCCCGATTACTACTTTTCACCTTCAGTGGACTGCTACTGTGATATGCAGAGCGAATTGCCACAGAGATCTGCTCCGTGGCTATTTCAACCTGATCACAGTTCCTAACGGTTGCGATAACACTAGTTAGGCAACTCTTAAACAGATCCCAATTAGTGCTACGGGGATTACGGTACGTACAGTCCGATTTCATCCCTAGATCAATTTTAAATTGAATATGTCTATGATCTGAACACGACGGTTCAGAGGATACCCTCCAGGAGGTTATCTTAGAGCTTATTTTTTATCATGTGTATAGGATGTCCCAAATTTGAATCAATTATCTTCAAAACTAAAGGACATACGGGGGGTGTACCATGATCCTGTTACACCCGGTATATAAATAATTACATTGCAAATTGTGTATGGCAGCGCTATCTAGTGGATTGTTATAGTAAATAAAATTCCGTCTTTATTTTATACCTATCAAGAAATCATACCCTGGTACTTTGATAATCTAGGGACTTTATCTCAACCTATCACTTTGTATATTTCATATTAAATTACAAGTTTTTACATGTTCTTTTTGTAGACTCAAAGACTTAGAATCAAAATTAGCCGAACGAGATGCAATGATAAAAGTCCTTCAAAAACACACCTACGACAAAGACGTTTCGAGTATGTTAGGAAGATCTCCACATCACACTCCGCATCCTAGTTTAGGAGGAACCGATATCGATCACATGTTAGGTACTTCCGTTTCAAGGGAAGAATTAGGTAAATTAATGTAATTAACTTCAATTTTAAAACCTAATTAAATGAAACCAAATTTCTAGTGAGTAGTGTTCTGACGAGTTCAACTGGTTTCGGTTCGAATTCGTACGCAGGAAGCGACTCGTCGTACCATCACATGCCATCGTACAAATACGAATCAACGAAAAGTTTCGATTCGACGAAACAATCATTGGATAGTCAATTGAAAGAGATTGATAGTCAGCTTGATTCGCAACTTTTAAGCAAGGTAAGCGAAACCGAAACGTTTTATTAATGACTGTTTTATATGGAGAAATTATTTTAATTTAATGTAAATTGCAAAAAAGATTTTTAAATTTCTTTGGATGTTAAAAAAGTTATTTCAGTGTTAAAAAAAAATAAGTTAAAGCAGTCAAAGTGAGTCGGTTTTCCTTCTTTTTAAGTTTTTAGTGTGGTAATTTAGAAAATTGTTTTTCTTTTTCTTACAAAAAAAAATTATTTATTAATTAATTAATTAAATTCAACCCCTACCAAGTTCTTACGTTGTTTTTTTAAAATTTTAATTAATTTAAGAATGCATGTATTTTTTTGTGTATAAGCATGCACTTAATAAAACCATTAAAAACGCAATTTTGGTTTTGTTAATTGTTTTTTTTTCTTTTTTAAACATTGCTTAAACATCTTTGTCGTCTATGTTACAACTAATCCTTTTATACATCCCTTTTTAACAATCCCTAAATCCCCTGTTATTGTCTGGGTGTGTCAAAAAAACTAACCTCTTGGTTGTGATTCGCCAAGTTGTGGTGAATCTTATTTACGCAGGTCCTGGACACGTCCCAAAAATAGCTCTCTTTCGTCTTTCCTCTTTTTCAGCGGGGTCTTTGCTGTTTTCCAGGATTCGCTAATCCAGTCGCTGCGCAGAGAAAAGGAAAAATACCCAAACCATTATTGGCGGGTGTGAACGGTGCAGGCGGCGGGGCCCTTTTCGAATCAACATCGGGGGCCTTGCTGTTGCCTCCGCAATCGCGACACGAATCCGGTGAAATGCTCCTTTTGGAGAAACAAGGTCGGACATCACAGCAACAACGCATGCAAGATAACGGGGGTCAACAGCAGCACCATCAGGAGGGCCCCTCCGCCAATAATTCCGATTTACCCCCCAGTAGTTTACCAAGACCCCCGAGAACTTCGGGCGGTCATCGCAGCGGTTTACCAAGACGATTCGTTGGTGATTATAATCGGTTGCCTGATAACGAGGCTCCTCTTCCCCCAAGAAAAAAATCGGATGGAGGCGATTCGTTAAGTTCAAACACAAGCAGTAGAAGAGGATCTCCCGCCAGATCTTTAATCCCACCCCCAAGGAAATTAGGAGAATACGGGAGATTATCAGAAAGCGGAGGATCAAGCTCATCATTACGAAAACCATCCTCCTCATCTCCAAGAACAAGAATAGGAAGCGCCGGGGAACGAGATTCGGGCTCAACATTAAGCGATAACTCCGCAAGTTCTTTACCACCCCCGTCAAAAGTCAAAATGTATGGGAGTGTGAGAAGGGGATCTTCTTTGGGGAGGGATAGTAAGTCTTCTACGGATTCAAACGTTAGCAAGTATCGAATACAATTTTAATAATGTAATTTAATCGGGAAGAGGAGAATTAAAAAAGGCACCGAGCATTTAATGTATAAATAAATAAAAGGTTAAATCTTTTAAGAGCGAGAAAAATATGATAGAACTACATTCCAGAAGTCGGAATTTATGTGCCTTGAAGAAATCGCGCCAAAAATACGTGCCTTCTTTTAACACGAATGATTTATTTGTAATAACGCTCGAAAAAATGTCCCGGTGAATCTATTTTATCGTCGTTTTTATTTTGTGACTTGGAGCTATTTTTAGCGACTCTTTTATAAATTGATTTTTAATTTAAGTGAGGTTTAGAGTTAATTTATTTAAAAGTTGGTCTAAATGGCTCTTAGGTGTTTCTATAATAGTTTGTTGTTTCTTATTATGAATAATAAAAATCTAGTCCCCGTTAATTGTTTTTTATTGATTAATATTTGGAATTTTTGATAACAAACCTTTTTGTTTATTGTGTCAAAGTAGTAGTAAAAGCAATTAGTGTTATATTAGCAATAAACTATTAGATAAATTGTAAATTGAAATTGGTTGTGACATCTGTTATTCGATGGGGATATTAATAAAGAATGGCAATAAAGTTTTCTGTAATAGATTTATGAAAGACAAAGACAAAAACATAACCTTAAAAATTTAACTTGAACAATTTTTTTTAAATATTAAAGTTTGTCTTTATTATTAAAATAGTTTACGAGTACACGTATATCGAAGTAAAAATTTGATTTCTTCTAGGGAAACTATATGAAGGATGAACAATTAGTCATCACTAATTGTGAGGTTATCTAGAAAGAGCCAAAGGTTATTGGTAGAGGAAAAGCAACAAGAAATGTGGTGAAGAGGAACTTGCTCTAGAAACGTTGAAACTGTGCATATTGAGTTCTAAATAGTACCAAAAATTGTCTTGGAAACTATTTAATGTAAGTTGATTTCGTTTTAATTTCCGTTATGAATTAAAGTTTTAATAATGTATGATTTATTCGGTACATATAAATTAATTTATTATATTTAAAAAAAGTAAGAAAAATCAAAAAATAAAGTTTTTTGTAATTTTTACATATTTGTAAGTTGGGTTGCATACACAATTCTTTTAAATTTTCAATACAAACAAAAAACATAACCTTAAAAATTTGACTTAACTGTTTAAAGTTGTTTTCGTTATTAAAATCGTTTAAAATATTAGTATTAACATTATTTAAGAGATAACACATATTTTATAGTCAAAATGTGATTTCTTCTAGTGAAACTGTAGGAAAGATGTACAATAATCTAGATTCATCATTAATTATGAGGTTATCTAGAAGGAGCCAAAGGATATTAATAAAGGAAAAGTAACAAGAAACGTCGTGAAAAGGAGCTCGCTCTAGAAACGTTGAAGCTGTGCATTGAATTCTAAATAATACCCAAAAACTATCTCGGAAACTACTTAACGTAAGTATTTTTTATGTAAAGTATACAATTTATTTAAATTTTAACTAATTCTAATACAAATTAAAATTAATGTAGTGTTAATTATGTCTATATAGACAACAAGAAGATACAATCAAATAAGTTTAGTTGGTTTCATTAAAAATGATTGATTTTAATTTCCATTATGAACTTAACCTGTAAAATTTAAATTATTAATAATATATGATTTATTCGGTACATAAAAATTAATTTGTTATATTAAAAAACAGTAAGAAAACATGCAAAATTAAAGTTTTTTGTAATTTTTAAATATTTGTAATTTGGGTTGCATACACAATAGTTTTAAATTTTCAATACCAACAAAAAACATAACCTTAAAAATTTGACTTAATTGTTTAAAGTTGCCTTCATTATTAAAATGTTAGTTTTAATACTATTTAAGAGATAACACGTATTTCTTAGTAAAAATTGAATTTCTTCTAGGGAAACAGCACAAAGGATGGACAATTATTTAGATTCATCACTAATTGTGAGGTTATCTAGGAGGAGCCAAAGCCAAAGGATTTTAATAGAGGAAATGTTATAAAGAGGAGCTAGCTCTAGAAAGGTTGAAGCTGTACATATTGCATTCTAAATAATACCCAAAAACTGTCTTGGAAGCTTCTTAATGTAAGTATTTTCTATGTAAAGTATATAATTTATTTTTATTTTAACTAATTTTAATACAAATTAAAAGTAATATTTTGCTAATTATGTCGATATAATTATAGACAACAAAAAAATACAATTGGATGACTTTGGTTGGTTATATTAAAAATGATTTATTTTAATTTCTGTTATGAACTTAACCTTTAAAATTTAAATTTTTAATTTAAATTATATATTTTAATTATTAATTTAATATAACAAATTAATTTGTTATATTTAAAAAGAAGTAAGAAAAACCCAAAATTTAAGGTTTTTTGTAATTTTTAAGTATTTGTAATTTGGGTTGCATAAATTTTTTTTTAATATTAATTTCTTTTTAGTATTAAAATTATTTTCTGTGTTAAAATCGCTAAAAATTTTAGTTTTAATACTATTTAAAAAGGTAAAACGCATTTTGCCCATTTCTGTAGCT
Organism: Onthophagus taurus; assembly: GCF_000648695.1. Classification (NCBI taxonomy): domain Eukaryota; kingdom Metazoa; phylum Arthropoda; class Insecta; order Coleoptera; family Scarabaeidae; genus Onthophagus; species Onthophagus taurus. The sequence goes on along the minus strand of NW_019280758.1, from coordinate 118,726 downwards.
CTAAAAACTTTGAAGCTGGCCAATTCTATTTCAAGTAATTCCAACAATTGTCTCGGAGATTATATTATTATAACGTGAGTGTTTTCTATGTAATCTAATGTTTCAACATTTCTTATTCCTGTAATTCTTCATGAATATATCGTCATTAGGATCATTTCCTCTAAAGAAATGTTCGTTTTTGTGTCCAAATATGTGCATGCATATCATTATATAAAAATAAACTTGTAATTATTATATTTTGACTATAAAAAATAAATAAAAAAAGAAAATACAAGTTTGTTGGTGTTTTAATTTAAAATAATTAAAATTTCTGAATCGCCTGTACACGTTTTCATTTAGTAAAGTTTCAAACCAACAAATTTAAGATATAGCGCCATCTATCTTTCAATTCTCGAACTATATTTCGAAATTTAATTGGTTCGAAACTCGGCTAAGGAAAATATTATACCGGGTGATCCTAATAAAAATTGTAGTTCGGATTGAAATTTTCTCGAAATTAATTTATTTTTGAATCACCCGGTATAATTTTTTGTTAGCCGAGTTTCGAACCATCAGTAATTTAAATAATGTCGCCATCTGTCGTTCAATGACCGAACTAATCGGAATAATTTTGAAATTGAGGTTGGTTCGAAACACGGCTAAGGAAAAAATTATACCGGGTGATTCAACTAATGTTGAATGAAACTTTGCAACCTAATACAGGTTATTAAACAGGATTAATATTAAGGATGAGAATAATAATTAATAAAAAACCATCAAAAGAAAACCATAATACTTATTTGAAAACTATATTTTTTATTTAAGAATATTTACAAGACGGGGATATAACTTACCTAGATAGAATGGACTGTTTTGATTAATCGTTAAAAAAAAGTTGAACAATAACGATATCTTATGCATATATCGAAAAAAAACAATTTATCCGTGTACAATAAACGAATAATTCTTCAACTTAATCAATTAAAAAAAAACTCATTAAATGGAAATGACGAGTAAACATCTTGAATCAAATTTCTGCCCTATGATTTCACTAAAAATTACGATTAATTCTTTTTTTTTCAGTAAAAAAGCGTCCAAATTAAAACCTAGCCGGGCGTTTTAATATTATCATCAACAAAAAGAAACTGCAGTGAAGAATTTACTTATTGTCCGACAATACAACATCTGCGTAGTAGAAAAAAATAAATTGAAATAGAAACGATTTTTTATCTTTATCTTTCTTTCTTATTTCCGTTTCGTTTTCAAAATCAGCTCAACTCATCGATGGGCTCCGATCTCGCAACATATCGCCCGCCCCTTGCTCCCCTAACCTTTGATGCGACGGTATCTTTGCGAAGAACGGATGAACCAAAGCTTCTTTTAAAGTTATCCTTTGAGATGGCTCGTATTCTAACATTTTATAGATTAAATCGAAAAGTTGTTCGTGATCGTTGCTATCAACTTGTTTATATCTCTATTTTATAAAAAAATAAAAACATTAATTACAATTTAAGTTGAGCTTTTTTATACTTACCGATAAAGGTTTACAATTATCTTTGACATAACGACCAGCGGAACTCTTTTCATCCCACTCTAATTTGCCGCGGTAAAAATATTTCGTTTTGGTTTTTCGAGCCATTCTCACCGGGATTTCCCCCAAAATCCTTTGCATCATTGCCAAATGTTCTCGGTTATCGTGCGTTTGAAACAGAGTTATTCCTAAGTACAATTCGAATAAAATACAACCGATTGACCAAACATCACATGGCTGAGCCCAACCCAATTCTATATATAATAACAAAAATTAATTATGATTTTAATTACGAACATTTGTCTTTATTATAAGGATAATTTCGCATCATCAGGATTTTAATATAAATCTAAAAGAACAATAATAATCAGATAAAAAATTTAAAATATCGTAATTCTGCACTTTATAACATCAGCTAGAAAATTATGTTGAGCATTTTTAATCACAATTTTACAACACAACCTAACCTCACTTTTTCAAATGACATTTTTTTGACGTTTCATTAAAAAAATTATTTGACTCACTCAGTTTTGGAAATCAAATTAAAAAGAAATTTGCGTCATACAGGCTCGTTTTAGTCACTCGTACACGTTTTACGTTATAAAGAAAATCAAATAACAATTCGTGTTTATCGTGGTTCTAAATTGGGTTAAAATATTTGACGTAATGAGAAGATAGTTACAAACGTATATTTTAAGGCTTTTTTCAACAGGTGGCGCTATCTCTTATGCGTTTTAAAGTGACATTTTTAAAGTGAAATTTAGTCTTTGACGCACGGCATAACCCTAAAATTTCTAGTTTTAGTTTTATTTCTTATTCCATTGGCAGTAACAGTTGTGAAAAATGACACTTGAAAAAGTGAGGTTAGGTTGGGTTGAATGGTTATGTCGTATTTTGTTAGTTTACTTTTTGTGGCTGTTTCAAGCGTGATTGCTTCTTATGTATCGTTAATATGAAAGAAAATCTTCGAGGACGCACTAAGTGAGTAAAATAATTTTTTTTAATGAAACGTCAAAAAATGTCACTTGGAAAAGTAAGGTTAGATTTAATTAGAAAAGTAAGATTTGGTCCAAGAGATAGATAAACAAAAATAACACATTTCCCAGTACAGTTTTAAGATAACACGGCCGTTTTCGAAGACATCGGCCGCCCCCGAGAACACGAAATGTTCGTTTTCACAAATACGAGTAAAGATCCAACTCAAAGTTTTCAATGTTAACGTCCGCGATGACCGAGTGCGGCCGATGTCTTCGAAAACGGCCGTGTTAGTTTAAAGCTGTGCTGGAAAATGATGTTGAAGATTTTTTATCACACTTTTCCAACACAACCTAACCTCACTTTTTCAAATGACATTTTTTTGACGTTTCATTAAAAAATTTATTTAACTCACTATGTTTTGGAAATAAAATTAAAAAGAAATTTGCGACATAGAGGCTCGTTTTAGTCACGCGTACACGTTTTACGTTATAAAGAAAATCAAATAGCAATTCGTGTTTATCGTGGTTCTAAATTAGGTTAAAATATTTGACGTAATGAGAAGATAGTTACAAACGGCACTTTTTTCAACAGGTGGCGCTGTCTCCTATGGGTTTTAAAGTGACATTTTTGACGTTTCATTAATAATTATTTAACCAACAAGTGTATTAATTATCGAGATATCTTAATGCGTTAATTTTTGAGATAATTGTCACTGGCAAACTTTAAGAAAGTCCGACCGAACTAATATAGTAGTCAATTTAGTAAATATTCTCGAATGAAATCTGTAATACCGACCCAACCGACCACTATATGTATTCGGTAAGACTACAATAATAAGTTTTAACTTTTGACACATTAAAATCGTTTATTATAATTAATGAATGATTTTGTACAGCCCCAGAGATATTTGATGGGAGAACTTGGGACTGATTGTATGTCGAAATCCCACCGTAAGATGGCATTAGCGTCTACACTGAAATAACTTAATTAAACTAACAATTTTATTATTAATAGTGGGAATGATGACACAGCAATAACAATTATTACCAGTATCATTCTTTTAATTTAAAAAGTATAGATTCCAATTCGTTATATTTTTTAAATTTGCCGCTAAGAATTTTGAAAATTGACGTTTGCTCAGAATGACATGAAAACGTCATTTTAAAGTGATTTTTCGGTAAGAGTATAATAAAGTAATAATGGTATGATTAAATTACCATTGTTTGGAGCCACATAGTGGCTCTAAACATTTTCGAAATAGTTGTTCTGTGGTTGGAGCTTTTATATATAAACCCAATCCAACCTATATTCTAGTGGTTCGGTTCTTAGCTGAATAATTTCAAAATATCCCCAACAGATGGCGCCACATGCGTTCAATTTTTAGTACGAAGTTTTTGTTTAGAGAGTTGCATTTCGACGAAGCTATTTTCTATGATTTTGTATACATTTATAAATCATATAAATACACAAAATGATATTTCAATACCTAAAGCAGTTGTAAATGCTTATTTTTTCGCATGGCACACTACAGTATAATACAAGTGACTTTAAGAAAATGTTAGGAAACTATTTTAATGTTTTTCTCTACTACAATTACAATTAATGTTATAATGTATTGTACAGCAATGGGTTCAGAAAAAAATCTCCTTATTTTCATTTGAAACCTCGCTCATGAAAATCGGAATCTAAATGACAGAGTTACAGCTTGAGGGTTTATTTTTATTTCTTTTCTGAATGGTTTATCAGTCAATGCAATAGCTCAATGTATTAAATTATTCATTGTGTTTAGGATTTGAGTCTTAGGGTGGTTAAACAAACGTCGATTAAACATGTTTGAGTAAACATAATTAATCCACGAGGAGTGTTATTTCCTTGCAAAATTATCCTTATAAAAAATTAATTATTTCGAATAATATAAAATTAATTATTATTACCTAATATAACTTCTGGAGCCCTATAGTGCCGTGTAGAAACTATTGTGCTATGATGCTCATGATCAAAAGTTGCACTTCCAAAATCGATTAATCTTACATCAGTGCGTTTTACTCGTTTCACATCTTTCCTCTAAATAACACAAAAACATTTTAATTTTTTTTTAACTAATTAATTAATAAAATTAATAAATATACCTTTCTACTATTATGGATTACTTCATAATCGGAGTCTACAAATAAAATATTTTCAGGTTTAAGATCGGTGTGTGTTAATTTGTTATCGTGCAGGAATCGAACGGCGAAGCAAAGTTGGTAACCGATGTGGCGAACTTGTTCCAATGAATACGGTTGGTAATTGTTATCCTTCTGCAATAATAAAAATAAGAAATAATAGCTCATTATATGCGATTAGAATACTATACTTTGTCCACGACTTTTGAAATTGATTCCATAAATTAATTTTTTAAATAAATTTTTGAATAAAGGATAAACGTCAATGTGACACAAATTCAATGTTACCAACTGTAACCAACTTCACAACAATTTGTCAAAATTAAATGTCAATTTTATGAAACGTCGTTTTCTTTATGAAAATTAATTCATTTATGCTTAAATCATACGAAAAAAAGAATTTGTTTAGGTTTTTTTAATGTCAAACCTTTAGAAAGTCTTAAAAAGTTGAATTAAATTGACGTTTTTTGAAATTTTGACGTTTCAAATAATTATTATTAGTCTGGTCAAGATGGCTACACGTGAATAATGATTTATTATTCACTCCGTGAAAAATGACTACCCTTTTGTTTTAGAAAACTCATTCATAAGGTATATTATACAGGGTGTACAAAAAGTATGGAATAACGGTTCTACAACCTAAACTTAAACTTACATTAAAAAAAGTTACTTGACACTATTTTCCTGTATATTTTAAGGTTTTTGGATTCCTTTTGACAAGGTGTTGCAGAATACCATAATGTTTTAATGCTTTAAACTGCATTGTTTTCGAGATATTCAAACTTTTGTTTAAAAAGGTTTGACGTAGCGACAACCAAATTATGACGTCATTATGGAATAGACAACCTAAGCCATGACATCACAGGGATGGGCGGAGTTTATACCAACTCTAAAGATCTTCGTTGCTAACCACAGTTGCTAAGATAAATCGCCATAAAAATGTCATCTAAAATATCACTTACTTTATGTTATTTTAACACTAATTGAAAAATTGAATATGGAGATTTATCGTTAGCAACGAAGATGTTTGGAGTCGGTATAAGCTCCGCCCATCAGTATGACGTCAAGGCTTAGGTTGTCTATTCCATAATGACACCATAATTTGGTTGTCACTACGTCAAATCTTTTTAAATAAAAGTTTCAATATCTCGAAAACTATACAGTTTAAAGCATTAAAACCTTATAGCATTTTGCAACACCTTGTCAAAAAGAATCCAAAAACCTTAAAATATACAGGTGTTCCATTTAAAAAACACACTCACCATGTCGTAACTCAGACTGCCGTCAAGATTTTATTTTGTTTCTATGCCAAGATATGTGGAAAATAGTTTCAAGTAACTTTTATTTAAAACTTTCTTTAATATAAGTTGAAGTTTAGGCTGTAGAACCATTATTCCATACTTCTTGTACACCCTGTATTATAAGGTATTCGTGGACAGTAGTATATTATTATATGAGCATATAATGAGGGTTATCATTCACGAAGGTTAAGTTTATGTCACGAGTGTAGCGAGTGGCATAATTAATCTGAGTGAATAATAGCTCATTATATGCGAGTAGAATACTATACTTTGTTCACGACTATTGAAATTGATTCCATGAATTAATTTTTTAAATAAATTTTTGATAAAGGTTAAACGTCAAAGTGACGCAAATTCAATGTTACCAACTGTAACCAACTTCACAACAATTTGTCAAAATTAAATGTCAATTTTATGAAACGTCGTTTTCTTTATGAAAATTAATTAATTTATGCTTAAATCATACGAAAAAAAGAATTTGTTTAGGTTTTTTTAATGTCAAACCTTTAGAAAGTCTTAAAAAGTTGAATTAAATTGACGTTTTTTGAAATTTTGACGTTTCAAATAATTATTATTAGTCTGGTCAAGATGGCTACACGTGAATAATGATTATTATACACCGCTATTATTCACTCCGTGAAAAATGACTACCATTTTGTTTTAGAAAACTCATTCATAAGGTATATATTATAAGGTAGTCGTGGACAA